>VMKM01000261.1:0-284440 GCA_008360985.2 Macquaria ambigua | reverse complement strand
GCAGGCACATGTGGTCCGGCCCTAATGGGACCCAGCTGGACTCCCACCTTCCCTCTCTTACGGACCCCAGCCCCGGCTCTCCTCTCTCTGTTCTCCTCTCTCCCTTTCAACGTTCAGCCCCAGATGGCACTCCTTCAGGCAGGATATTCACTGCTGGGGATTGTGTTTAGTATCCTTTTCTTTTTGGTTTCCTCTTCCTTGCCTTCCTTGCCTTCCTTGCCTCCTTGCCTCCCTGTCTTTGTCACTTCTTCTTCTCTTGTCACAATGTATGGCGGCCATATGATGTGGCTAAAGTCAGAATTCAGCTTCCCAAGGAGGAGCAGTGGCACTAAACGAGGAGGAGCGATGAAGCTGTCTTGTCATGCAGCAGAGACTCACTAATTCCTGGGATCCCTAGACTCTCTATTACCCCCACCCAGTCCCACCACAGCCAGTCGTTCACACGTCAGACTCCCAACGGCTGCCTCAATCAGTGCCCCTCTGCGGTGAGGTAGCGTGGGGAAACATTTGTTCCCCAGACCTACCCTGCTTCATCTCTCTGGAGTCGCAGCCTCGGCATGTAAACAGGGCGGTGCCAATTGCCCGTCCCCGAGTTTTTATGGTACCAAAGCAGAGCAAACAAACAAACTGGAGAATTTTACGCAACAGCCTGCGAAACATTCTCACAGCGCCACAGGGGACAAGTGTTGCCAAGTCCCCTCAGCTGTAATTCAAGCACGTACACATGGAAGCATGCTGACATGAAAGCAAACGTGCATGAATTTGCACACACACACATACTATAGCCTGTGTTCCAAGCAGCACATGTGACAAGACTGCCATGCATAGAAGTTAATGATAGAAGTCTCTTGTCATGCATCACTTAATCACTGTGGTAGTAACAAAGTGCCCATGACAGCCTTTTTTGGTTTTTATAGATTTTTTTTTTTTCACAGTAAATATTTAAAACTTCAGAAAGAGCGAAACCGTGACAGCTGGGACTTAATATTTTTGTGGCTTGATTCAACTCCTGACAGGATGACAAACAATACATTTTTAAAACACTTCCTCTTTGCAGCAGTACGTGCAGGAAGAGTGGGACTTTTATCGTATTCACACTGGGGACAGACAGCCCATAGTGCGCAGTTTACCATAACATCTTATCATTCTCAGACCATAACTAGATGTTCACACTGATGAATGGTTGAGCTCCTGCTGTGTGGTCCCTCTCTGGCTCTTGCAGATGGTGTCATAGTGGTTCCCCTCCATGTCAGAGATGAGAGGGAGTTGGGTGCGGCGGCACATGGGTTTGTGCTCTTGAATTCATTATCTCTGACCAAATCCGTCCCTGTGATCAGAGCAGGAGTCAGGATGGTGGCGGAGCAGGACAGGGAAGTCGTTCTTCCCGTTCTTCTTTTAAAACTACAATCTGTGGTGCCCCCATGGACGCACACACACGCACATGCACATACACCATCTTAGTTGATGCCATTTGTGTGGGAAAGTGCTCTCCCTTCCAAAACATGTACATTTATCTTGTGCTGATTTCCGAAGACGAACAGGTGAAACAAGATGCAGAGGTGCACCATGTCAGTTGGAAAAGGTGAAGCAGCAGTCAAAGCAAATGTCTATCAAATGAAAGGGAGCTATATGACAACCCACGGTTTCACGCTATTCCACTAATCGACAGTTGGCGGTGGCAACGCAGCAAGAAATGTGACAAAACTTCAACAAAAGGTTGGACTAAGAAGACTAATGAGTATATGCACCTGTCAGTAAGACTTTATGGGTTGTAAGACCTTTTTAAAAAATATTAAACGAGAAAAATGCATACAATATATTGGTTAAAAGGATAAGTCTGGTGATATTTTATATATTTTGATTTATTGTCAGCAAATCCTGTGAAAAGACCATAACCAACAATGTGTTAGTCCATCTCTAAATATGTTCTGACTTCCCTACGCTGTCTGTTCCTTCCTATACTGAAGACATGAATCTTTAAAAACAGGTCATGGATTTATACCTTCATGTAAAAAAAAAAATAAATAAAAGGCTAATTCATTTTCTAAGACAGTTGGGCCCTGTAGATTTTAGCAGATGATACTCAAACCGGAGTAAATTGTGTTTTTGTTGGGGACTATTTTCAGCTGCAGATTTGGTTAGCTAGTGAGTATTTATGGTAGAAGGGACAGTGCCCATGTTCATCATAATGAAGGAACATGTCACCTATAGTGCAAAGGTGTGGCTCATTACTGAACAACAATGGAGCTCTATGGTGCAGTAGAATAAGCTATATCAGGCTTTAGCTACACTAAAACACTGTTGGTTTTGGTCTTTTCGTGGGATTTGTCGACAGCAGGACAAATATAGATAAATATAGAATACATCACCAGATTTATCCTTTGTATCTCAAGGAAGCACACAATGTGTTTGGTGAGAAACACTTAATGTAAACACACTGTAACTGTGTTTGTTTATAAGGAAACTCCATAGGGTATCTTTAAGCACAGAGGAAAAGGCGAGTTTAGTTTTGGGGTGAGTTTAGGTTAGGTTAATTTCTTCATCCCTGCACAATACCCCCTCCAGTCAGTCTGCACACTGGCCTTCTCTGAGGTGGCTTTCCAGGGGGATTGAAACCATGACTCTTGCCCCCTCCATCTCCATATGTCCACATATCCTGGAGCAGAGGAGGCCCCAGAGTGTTTATGTGCGGCGGACGCCCAGGCTAAACAGGAAAGGACAGGAGACCGTCACTGGGGACGCAGGATGCAGACCCACATCAGCAGACCCTCTCAGTGTGGATCAAGTTTGCCATTGCTCGTTTAAATGAATATCACAAACATTACCGTAGGCCAAACACCTATAAGTGACCACATATAGGCGAGAGCACTGTGGGTGGCAAATGAGCACGCCAGTACGCTGCTGTGAATGAATATGTGTTCACACCTGCAGCATGTGTACGTTTGAATCTGCGTTTGTGTTTTGAGTGTTGATGTGCGCCTTGAGCTGGAGTGTAGCAATACTCGTGACAACCCAGGCAGAAGGCAGACGCTACACTGTCCATGCAGGGCTTTATGTGAGCCGTTCAGACAGAAAAATAAATACTGCCAGAGGAGGAGAGGAGAGGAAAGCGAGTCTGTTTGAAGTCACGGAGCTGCAGAGTGGAGCTGAGAGACAGATGAACCATCCTGTTTCAGAAACCTGAACGCACCCTTGTTAAGGACCAGTAATATGTGTTTGTGTGTGGCAGCAATAACACAGTTCCAAGACTTGGCTCTGTGTGTACACATACGCCTGTGTAACCCTACACACCTCTCTGATGATGTCAGATTAGCATTAAGCGTGAGGTTGGGCCTGTGTTTATATGTATGTGAATGTGTGTGTGTGTGTGTGTGTGTGTGTGTGTGTGTGTGTGTGTGTGTGTGTGTGTGTGTATTCAGTGTGGCGAACAAGATGTCTGGTATTGTTTTTTGGGCAGTAAGGAGAAATGTAAACAGCGGAAGGTAGCGGCTAAGGGAGAGTGGAAGAGCAGAGCCGTTCCATGCGTGTGTTTGTGTGTATGCATGTGTGTGTGGCGGAGGGATGATGACATCAGCGGCTGGGCAGGTGAAGGGGCTCTGGTCAGTGTGAAAGTGGAGCCTGTCACACAGACGTCGTCCGACTGCACGCCACGCTCACAACAGAGCACTCAGCCACTGGCAGAGGCTTGAGGACTGGCCGACGGTGGTCTGCCAAAGCCTGTCAGCTCCGTGGCAGCTTAAATGTTTCAGTGCAGCAGTCTGGAAAGAGAAAAGTAACAGTCACAGCAAATGTTGGCATTGGATTTCTACATTAAAAGGTTTCCATCTCAACTTCATGGCCATACTGAAAGTAAATGGTGTGTACTTTTCTACGGTAAATTGAACATTTTAAGGTCAATTAGAATGTAGTTGATTAGAATTTTCTCTTTTAAGTAGATTTTAAACGAGTTTAATTTAATTTCAAACGGCCCCACTCCCTAAAGGAAACAAAAGAAAAACAGAACTATAGCTGAGTGGTAAATCCCTGTAATCTGCAGTGTAGTTCTGTGTCTAGAGCAGCAGCATACATGTGGCTCTGTGCCAGGCTAGTGGGGATGTTGCCAATTCCAGCTGTGAGACATGCGGAAATGCCCACCTGTTTCCTTTCCTTCAGTTTTTATGTTCATTAATACCAGACGCTACTGTGATGAGTACTCATTTAGCACGCGTATCAGTTTTGGGGGGAATAAAAATTCTTCCTTTTCTATAACCTGTCATTTAAATCACAGACCAGACAGTCATTTTTTTTTTCTCTAGGAGTTTAGCTTCTGCACAAGCCGCCTGCTTATATATATTTGCAGCATTTGCAGGGTGGCTGAGTAGTTAGAGGCTAATGTCAAGGAGGAAACTCCAACCCGGGGAGGTGTTGCTCTGCGGCTGAACTAGTGCCCTGACCTCCACGGGTGAGGGCAAGTGTAAAGAATATTCCCAACAGGGATCAATGAAGTATCACTTTTACAGTAGTGTTTCATTAAGTATTTTGGTTGGGACCACCAGAGAGGGACGGGGTCCAAATGCAAACTGAGGAATGGTGAAACTTCTCTCAGGCCAAGGCTCATCGGTTCTCTTTCCCCCTCCATCAGAGGAGGTGGTCCTTGCTTTTTCTGTCGTCCGTCTTTGATCCCCGTCTCTCTTCTTTTCCTACGATTCATCCTCCTGGCGCAGACAAAGACTGCCCTTCCAACAAACGCAGCCGCTGCCTTTCAGGGCCAAGCGTCAGGCTGTTGAGGGAAGGAGACAACAGGAGAGGAGCAGGGGAGCTGGGAGGACAGAGAGGAGAGATGAGGAGAGGAGAGGAGAGTATGCAGTTTCACCCACCCCGGAGGTCTCTGGCAGCCCCCAGCTCTCAGTACCCTACCTCCAGAAGACCTTATTCAGAGACTCACCTAATGAACACTCCTGCCCTCATTCAGCCCCACAATGGAGCCCTCCACTGCCATTGAGCCTGCTCACAATGGAGAACATCGCTCCAATTAAACCCCAGAGACAATGAGCTGGGGTAGGTGAAGGGGTGGAGGTGTGTGGGTAATATGTGTGCGTATGAGGGGTCGAGCTGGGGGGTCAGCAGGGTAATGAACAGGCCCAACCTAGCGGATCTCTTCGGCGGTCCACTGAAGTGCCGTTGCCTCTGATGTGCTATTTGGATCAGTAAGAAGCAATTAGGTGCCCATTCCCAGCACATCCCAAACCCTTATCCTCCCCCAGGCACATCTAGTGTGTGTGTGTGTATGTGTGTGTGTGTGTGTGAAGGATGAATAGGAAAGAAAAGGGAAAGGCAATGACAGAGTGCAGTCATGAGCTATGTTTGGCCACCAGAACAGACAAGAAATCATGAATAGACAGGTGACTTGACCAGACTTGATGGCTTTAAAACAGAATTAAATGTCAAATTAATGTTTCAGTGTTAAAGTGTCAAACCGCTGTGAGGCTGTCAAACCAATGCTTTTGTCACTTAAAATAAATAAATGCTAACATATAGTGCATGTTGTAGAAAGTGGAAAAAAAAGGCAGACCAGGGTGAGAAAAAAAAGAAGCTACAGGGGAGGAACATGAAAAGAAGGAACTGGTGAACAAAGGAAGAGAAAGGGGAAGAAAATGGGGAAAAAAATATATTTTTTAAATAACAAATATGACACAACAAAATCTAAAAAATCCTTCAAAATAAAAGCAGCCATTAAAAAAAAACCCTCAGTGATTTAGATGTGAAGTTGTGTTTAGGGATATGCAGAGGAGAAGGTAGAAACAAAGCACAAAACCACACACATAAAAATGTATCACTGTGTCTTGAGCAAAGGGTCCAGAGGCTTCCATAACGTTGTATTTCTAATTATTGACATTGATGCTCAAAATACAGAGTCTGCAGAGACGTGACATTTGACGGAGGCAGAGGCAGGCAGGAAAGCCAACAAAGGCCAGAACAAAGGCAGGATCTGGGCCATGATAATGCAGCTCAGTGCAGATCCCACTCATGAATATGGCAGCTGTGGTGGTGACAGTGGTGACGGTGTTAGCGGGTGTGTGGGATGCATGCATACACTGTATCTTACTGCATGTGTTTGCTTGTGTGCCCCTATGATTTGACCCACAAATTATGCATGGGCTCGCACGTCTGCTTTCTCACTGACATGTGCATGTATTACTACATCAAGCCCACTGGTGTTAAGGCATTTATCTGTCTCTATCTGCCTGTGGCAGTCTCCCAATGGGGCTAAAAAGTCAATCAACTAGTCTGTCAGGGGAGCAGGACACACACTCTGCCCAGGGATCAATGCCCTTCACCCCTGGGACTCTCGCTTAGTCAGTGGGGGCATCCAGAGCCCAGCAAAGCTCCTTAAATCCCTCATACTGCTCTGACAGCTGACTGCAGGATACACCACATTAGGTGCAGTGTCACTGTTACAATTATTATTTTTTTTCTGTTTAATTTTGTCTTTATTGTTTGTATTTATGTAAGTAAATACAGTGTGTTGGGTGTGTGCGACTGTACATTTTAGCATATGTGTATGTACATGTATTTATATTGGTATATGTGTGTATCTGTTAAGGCTGTGCTTCTGTACTTCCTAATGTTTATTACCACATCAGATTTCTTTACAATTTTACAACCTAAATTGGTTTACAGTTGGCTAACCTTAGAACCACAGGCATTTAGAAAAGAAATAAGTGCTTTGAATGCTTGAACTTGTTTGTTGTTATTTATTCTCTAGTAGAAACATTTGGCTTTGTCCGGGATTTTTGTATGAAAACCTCATCTCTCAGACAGAAGACTAATAGCTTTGTCTCTCTGTATGCATAGCCTTCCTTCAAGTTGTTCAGGAGCAACAGCCTCCATTCTGTACCCGGGCAGTTTTTGTAGGCGCTAGCCTTAGCTTTGTTCAGGATCTCATCTGCCCCCAATTTACTCTCCCAGTGACCTCCCAACCCTGACCTGTCAGTGCAGCGTTCCTTTCTTTATTACTGAAAGCCATATTGTTTTCAAATGAAAAGTAAATCAAAGGCCAAGAAGAGGAGTCCCACCACTTTGTCCGTGTGTCCATGCTGTGTGTGTGTGTGTGTGTGTGTGTGTGTGTGAGAGAGCTATTTTTTTGTGTATGAGAGTGTGTTTTTGTTTGATTGACTGACTGTGTATGTGTCTACTGAGTGTGGGAGGGTGTACTCTCTTTCTTTTTTTTTTTTTCCTTAATCTCCGTCGTCTTCCTCGCTGGTGTTACCACAGACCTCCTTCTCTCTTCCTCTCCGGTTCCTGTGGCCTCCCAAGGCTTCCTCTAGCCGTCAAGACATAGGACTGCTCAGGGACTGGGACGATGGTGGTGGGGGTGGAGGTTTGGAGGAGTAGGGTGGGTATCGTGTTCTCTCTCTCTCTCTCCCCTACTACAGATTTATGGGGGCTCAGTCCTTCTCTAAATATTTGCCTTTCCCCCTGTACTGTGGGAGATTGATGGCCTTTGATGTGGGGGGGTGATGGAGGATGGAAGTGCAGAGGCTCAGGGTGTTGGGATGGAGGACGGGAGGAGTGTATGGATAGGTAAAGACCCGGTTTAGGGCCACCGAGGGGCCCAGTGGTTCTGGTGTACAGTGTATGGTTGCTACATGTTAAGGTTGATGTCTGCATGCATTTTCTGAAGAATCCTCATTTATATCAGGTTTACTCTTCTGTATTGGGTCGATATGAACATGGTTTATACATCTTTACAGTCTGGTACATGATGAAACCAATGAACCAATGATTTTAACATAAATGTTTTGGAGTAATGGAACAAGGTCTGCCAATTACCTGTTCCGCGGAGGATTATGCTGGAAAAACCTGAGTGGAGCTGCTAATAATAATCCTATCCAAAGTCGATCACAAGTTACAAAAACATCTGTTATAAAGCTAACTCTCAATCTCTCCGAATCTCCTTTGTAAATAATTGGTTTCAGATTCCTAAATCTATTTCCAGATCCAACAAAAGTTGCATCATCTGGAGTTAAATTTGTCGATGTCTGTTTTCTTTTTGAATACAACCCTCGCTTTCACTCCCCCAAAGCTAATTGCACGCTCCCCACAGCAAAGGCCAATTTATCCCAGACAATGATGTTTATGTATATATAATTGCCGTAACTGCGCAGCATAGAGGCCCCATTCCCTCTCTGTCTTGTTGTCCAATCAATTCAAATAAATCCTATAAAGACACGCAGCCAAAGTAGTAACTGCACTGTGAAAGCAAATAATTGCTTTGGTTATTAGAGCTGAAAGGAACATAAACAAGTAATTTCAGCTATCATGGTGGTGGTGACACAAACTTTCTTCCCGTCTCTCAGTTGCCTCCCCTCCACTGCACATCTTTACTTCCACACCCGCCATGACACACACACACACACACACACACACACACACCCTCCACCCACTCCACCCTGCACATCTCTTTTTCTACTTTTCCCAGTTAACAGCTCAGTGTCAGGGGGTAAGTACTGGGGCCCTACCTCTGCACCCCGCTGAGTGGAGGCGCTTCCACCTCACACACATGTGCGCACACACATGCACACACACGCATTTATACTCCGATTTTCACAGGCACTGACTGCAGACATGCAATAATAAACACATTCAGATAAACACAGAAAACACAAAATGTACTTACGTACGGTACATAGAAATGCTTTTTCACACACACACACACACACACACACACACACACACACACACACTCAGTTCAGCTCTGGTTCCTATTTACCTCCCTCCTCCCCAGGCAGCCATTGCTCCATAGCAGCGCTGTGCTAGTGACACGGAAGGGAAAGGGGAGGAACAGAGAGGTCATTCGGATGACTAATGGTAGAATTCACAGGAAACTCCGGGAACATTCTTCCTCAAATTATGCTATTAGCTGCTTGGGGGAGCGAAGGGAGGGAGACAGAGGGGGAGAGAGATGGAGGGAGAGAAAAACAGGCGAGGATAGTGTGTGTGGTGGTAGGAGGAGGGGACAGGCCTTAAAACAACAGAAACAGAAAGAGAAAGGAACTTGTAGCCGTTTGGCCTCCTGTTCTTTAGCGGAATGCGGTGCAGTGGCATTTACACGTTCGCAGTGATTTATCGCCGCTGGCGTCCCCCCTGTCTCTGTCAATACAGGCCTCTCAGAGCCAGGAAAAGGCCCTAAGCCCAAGGAGACAGTGGGCCTGAACTATTCTCCCTCTCCCCTTGCACCTGTTCCCTCGGCGGGGGAAATGAGAGCCTGTAATTATGTGTGAAAGGGGCTCTGCCGGATAGCCGGTGTGATAGTGTCAATCCGCTAATGTTTTGTATGGGGTGACTATATGATCCTATGAGCACGAGGAGGGGGGGGGGTGCTCTTTGAGGATTTGTCTCCATATTGTGTCACACGACAGGCATTTACATGTGTTTGGTTTATGGGGTATTGTGTGTGCATTATTGTCAGATGTATTTATCTTTTTGCCTGTACATGACATTTCCCTAAGATTAAAGCTAATAGCCTGCCTGAGAATCACCTATACTACCTTTTGTGCTAGCTGTAGCTGCTGTGACATTTGAGAGGTGTGACGGAGATGAAGTTTCAACATATAACATGTGGTATGCCAGGTACAAGTGAGATCAATCTAATTTCTACTGTACTGTTATTGTTTAACGTCTAGGCAACTGTAGCCTAGAGTTTACCTTAAACCAAGTTCAATTAAATCCTGGTTTGTAGCTTTCAAAGAAGAAAACTAATAAGACACAATGCAATGTTTTATTCTTCTTCTTTGTTCCATTGACCTGCATGTCCAATGCAAGTAAGAGATGTCTCTTAACAGTAACAACTAATAATAGACCTACACACACTTTATTGCCACAACATTACCATTTAAATATACTCCATTCTAGATATACTCCATACCGTTGTGGGACAGAATGTAATAAACAGAATAATTTCCATGCTTATTGGTCAATAACAGCATCAAATTAGGCTTAGTGATCTCTTCAGAATTGTTTTGACCTGAGATATTGACATGAATGTTACTTAGAAGATGCGGATTATAGCAACTTCCAAATCCCAGCTATTTTTTAAGGAATTCTTTGGAATTTTACAGTGCAGAAACAAACCAGGGACATTGTGGCTACATAGTACGTGTCACACCCACTAGGCCACCAGAACGCCCTGTAATGTCCAACTTTTGAACCAAAATGTATGCTTTACACATGACCTAGTAAAAACATCTATCTTTTCACAAATTCCCCACTGAAAATAATGGATTGCTTCTGTAGAAACAAATGGTTTACTGCTTCCAGCATTGCTAGATAATTTAATAACTGGCAAACCTATGTGAATTCTTTGGCTGTAATGTCGGTTTTACTTCTGGGTCAGGTTTCCTAGCCTGAGCATGACTTAAGTTGAAAATGGCTGTGCTGGGAATAAGGTCAGTTCTTAAATACCAATTTCTTGTCCTCCAGGTAGCAGCCTCTATATTCAGTGGTCTGGGGAAGGCTGTGCTAACTATAGAAGTACTGATGTCTTTGCTTGGGAAAATAAAAGGCAGGAGAAGGCAAACATAGAGTGGGAATAAACTGTATTCTCTCACTCATCCATGAGAGAGACAGAAAAGCTAATGTCACTTTTTCCAGGAAAAGAGTCTGTATTGTGTACGTGTGTGTGTGTGTGTGTGTGTGTGTGTGTGTGTGTGTCCTGACAGCAGTCAGCATATACAGGAAACCACAGAAAGCCACAGAAAGCTAACATTTATCTCCATAAAATGAGGGAAAGGTTTTGCTCCACCTGCCTGATACAGAGAAAATCACAAAGCACAGCGGTCAGACAAAATTACCAACGATTTCTACAGCCACCACTAACTTTATAAACCATCTGACCCCATGTGTCTGTGTGTGTGTGTGACTGTAGAGCGACACTGTGTGAGTCATAGCAAGGCTGCAGGTGATTGGTCAGGAAGTGGTCATGTTATTATCTCTAATTGAGGGGTAATTGTGGAGCTGAGCGTACCGTACTGTATGTGTGTGTGTGTGTGTGTGTGTGTGTGTGTGTGTGAATGTGTATGTGTATCTTTCTATGTGTCGGTGTTTGTGTTTAGGTGTATGCAGAGTGGAAAATTACATCTAGAGTTTAGGCTTGCTGTGATTAAAAACAAAACGGTGTAAACACTGGGCTTTAGTGGGCAGCAGTGGATGTTCTGCATCCTGTGTGTGCGAGTGTGTTGTCGGTCTACAGACTGTGATGAAAAAAGCCAAGAAGCCTGCGCACAGGCAGCCAACTCACTTACTGAAGTTGCCAACTACAACGGGTCTTTAAGCGGGTTATTATTTTAACCTGCCTCTTATTATTTTCAGCTAAATTATTATTCCTCAAAGACCACTGACAGATAAACTAATGTAAAAAGCATGTAGTTAGACAGAGTCTGTCACCAATTTAAAGGAAAAGACCACCCTAAAACATGTAAATACTGTTAAATCTGGTGCATTTTTCTCATTTCCACTATTATTTATATAATTTAGCTATTGAGGTTTAGAGAAAACTATCTCTGACATACCTGCCTCCCCCCAGCACAATGTAGGGAAATGTAATTTTGCATGTGGTGATAAAACCATTGAAAACCTAAATTAAAAAAATAGGTTCACCACCAAAACTGTCAGATATCCTATGGCCTCAGCACATTGATAATTAAAGTATGCCAAAACACACTTCCATGTTTTGGCAGCGCTCAAAGCCAAACACACAATCACTGTAAGGGGCGTAAAAAATGAAGAAAATGGACTTGAAGCGTTAAGCGCTTTAACAGCGAGTGAAACACGAGCTGTTAACTTTAGACAGGTGTATTAACTAAAGATTAGATGTATTACTAAAACAGGAACATATTTGTGTTGGACAGATGACTGAAAAACGTGGCTGAAACGCCTCCTGTGTAGACACGCTGTGAGGTTCATGGCCTTGATTATTGGCAAATGTTTGTGAGTGGTAGCTGGCTATAGCCTCCTTGCGTGAATGGCCATAGCTTTTGATTGAAAACAAGGTCACACTCCATCTATGAGGGCAGTCAAGGCTTTTGAGACACACAGGAATTTGGCATCTGAAACTTGTTGGAAGAAAACACAAGCAGCCAAAGCTGACCAATCACAGTTCTTGTGGTCTCCCAATGGTATCTCTGTAGCCCCGACTTGTAGTTCCATTTTTGAGGACATGCAGGTAGTCTTCTGACAAAATGTTTTTGCTGATGCAAACCAGTTGTAGGCCTATATAAACATCATTTTTAGGACACAGGGTCGTTTATTTTGGCATCATCATTTCAGCTTGTGGTTGTTCTTAGCTTTTCATGTGCTGGTAAGGTTTTTGAGCCCAGAGGAGATCTTTTCTCGCTTCACTCCATTTTCTTTCTGGTCGATCAGCACTTCTCCACTGTAAACCTGCAGAATATTAAAAAAATAGACAATTTGGTTGTGGGTCTCCATATTTGTTTTTTACATTTTCTCATTGTGTATCTATGGACTCATCATCAGTTGCCAGCTGTCTCTCCTTTTTCTCTTCCCTCAGCGCGAGGAGGAAGAGTTTTCTGATCCCCCATCTCTCCCTTCGTGCCTTCTACTGGTTTGAACCCCCCAACCCTCCCCTCTCCAGATAGCTGTCTGTTCTCACCTACTCTGAGCAGGGATCTAATTGAGGGCAATCATTCAGATAAAAAGCCCCCTACAATGATGCTGCTGTGCTTGCGTGTTTGTGTACGTACGTGTGTGTGTGTGTGTGTGTGTGTGTGAGAGAGAGAGAGAGTGAGTGAGTGAGTGAAAAGGGGGGGCTCCTCTCTGCTTCAACCACCATCCAACCCCACCACCTCCTCTCCTCTCTCACTCTCTCCACCACCATTAAAATGCCATGCCGCTCTCTCGACCCGTCTACCCTGCTATCCCCCCAGCGAGCCTTTTGTGTGGCACAGAGAAGAGGCACTGAGGCCGAGAGAGAGACAGAGGGGGAGAGAGAAAGAGAAAGAGAGACAGGCCAGCTCCTGTTGTTGACTGGTTGTCTCGGACCTCTGGGAGCACCTCCTTAACATCAGGAGAGCCGGGGTGCTTCCAAAAGCGCTCCACTTTTCACTCCGCTCTCCTGTCCTCTTAGCCCCCCAACCACCACCCTGACCCCACCCCGATTCCAACCTACATCAGTAACTTGTGGTTTTTTATTGCCTTCCTGGAGTTAGTTAGTTTTTTTTGTATTTAAATCAGTTTGTGATTTCCTACATTTCTTACATGTTGCTCTCAATAAAAGTGGGGAGTATGCATTGCATTCTGGTTTACTGAGGCTACTACTGCCATTGAAATTGGTGTTTCTGCCTCTTCTGCAACCGTTTTCTGCCAGTATGATTGTTGAATGCTGGTACAAAATAGACTTTCTATCAAAGAGGCCCTCACTCTTCGATCCTATTGGCCAAGCACTGAAACCTAACGTTTGCGCAGGATTTTTAGAGAGCTGAAAATGTTCCTGCTAGAAATTCCACTTTGCTGGAGCATGATGTTACCTTGTAGTTGGCCAGTTATCCTCTGGAAGGAGAAAAGTAGACACAATGCAAGAAATGCCATGCAACATCTAATAAATGTGTCTTATCTGTTTGATTTTTTGTAAAATTAAAGCATGACACCCACAGACGTCTGCTACAATGACACTGTGCACCCATAAAATATGCGCGGTGATTGCAAAGCCCTCCATGTGAAGAGGACCCCACCGTCCCCTCTCTCTCTCTCTCGTTCTCTCCGTCTCTCTCTCCATTCACCCAGTAAGAGCCAGTGATGGTAACATTGTAGTGCGACTGGTGGTGTGACCCCACAGAGCAGGAGGACACGGTGGTGGTGGTGGCGGTGGGGAGGTTTGGAGAGGGTAGAGGTGGGGGAGCTCGGAGGGTAATAGGGTGGGACAGTCTGTTGTCGAGTGATCCAACCCCACTTGGCACCACTCGGCTCCCCATAGTGTCCGTATCCCACTCAGGGTTCTTGTCATTCCTCTGACGCTCCTTCTCAATTCACTTTCAATTTTATTCAAGAAGTTTTATCGGCATGAGATCATTATAACATGTCTCCCATTCGTTCCGCTGTGTCTCTGGGTTTCTTCATCACCTCAGCACCATGACATACTGTATTATATAACTGACAAGGAGGTGTAGATTACTGACCACTTTACTTTTGTGAACTAATACCTAAAATGCAAACATGACTTGTAAAAAACAAAAAGCTAGGTTTCAGCTACTGATATCGCTCATTTCTTTGATAACTCTATAGTTATCACACTCATATGTTTCATCCACTGAAAGTGAAATCTCACTCAAATTCAGTCATTCTTTTCAGGCTCTCCTTCTCAATCCTAGTTCTCTGTCATATCTGCATTTCAAGTTAAAATCCCTTTCATGACATCAGACCCCATTTTTGATACTATTTAAAGTCTGCATTTATTTTTTTAGCAATAGCCATTCAATTATACTTACATTCAGTAATTCCCTCTCTATATAGAAGTTTTCATTGTTAGTGGCGGAGTCAGCCATTCCTGCCCTGGATTTAGATTGCCTTCATATGCACAGGAAACGACGCAGCATGTTATCCAGCGTTACTCCTTTATCTCATTGATAATAGTTGTTTATCGTTCACTCTCCCACAGCCCTATCACGGCTGTATTAAGTTGTGTGCTACTGCAAACCAATCATTTGTTACTGCACAGTGTATTTGGCACAGAGCAAACAAACAAGAAAACACTAATTTTCTGTCAGGGGATCAGTTTAAAATATTGCAGGTAGTAATGGAACAAGAACAACCAGCTGACAAAGCAGAAGTGTCTGATACCGCCGGTAACCACAAGTGTTGTTAAATCAACCAGGACTGAAATCTTAAGGATTACAACTTTAAAGCCTTCTGCCTTCTCTTCCATTAATAGTAACTCCCTGCCACTCTTTTCATTTCTTTAAACTTCCTGCTGATGTTTAGTGTCTCTCAGAGGTATTCCCCACAACTCTCTCCTCTCAGCCCATGGTACTCTAGACATGGCTGGGAGTTCAAAGGTCATCTTGGTGACCCTGGATCCTCTAACTTTGTGTCTTCCTGTGCTCCATCAGCGCTCCTTTTCAGGCACAGTGAAGTTACTCCCTGGTGACTATTATGTTCACTTTATTTTGTGTGTTTGCGTGTGAGTGAAGTCATGTGTAAGTGAGAGACTGGCGGTGAGAAAAAGGGAAAATAAAAAGGAGGAATGTTCAGCAATCTGAGGTAAAGGGCCACTTTGGGAGCCTTATTCTGCATTTACTTACATTATAGTTGGCAAATGTAAGAGCCACCAAGTAGAGCTGAATGAAATTTCTGCTTTGCCTGTAATGTGATTTGGAGCTTTGGCTTGTATGTGCATTCTGTGGGTGGCTACTGTACTCGTTGTAATGTGGTTTTATGTGAGTGTGCGTGTGTGTGTGAGAGAGAGAGTGTGTTTGGCACTGTGGGCTGTTGAGCAATCCAGCGAGAAGACCCCTCTCCAGTATCAATTAAAGTCACCAGCTCACTCCACTTGCTTCTGTCACCCAGGTTTACCCAGCTCTCCACTGCAGCCAGCACACTAGCAGGGAAAACATTAACATAAGTAAGCCCTCTACTGACAACTCTCTCCCTCTCTATTTCTCTCTCTTCTCATATTGCCCTCTTCTCCACATTCTCTCTTCGCCTTTTTCTCTTTTGCAATCTCTCCCTTGTTCTCTGTCTCTCTCTGACTCTCCATCCTTCTCTCTCTGTCTCTCGAGCAGGGAAAACATCATTGTCATGGAGAGAGGGATGACAACAATGAAGCGGCTGCAAATCACACTGATTGTTAGTGCTGGACCTGGTGGATGGGGAGAGGGCTAATGTAATTGTCCAGGCCCTTGTCACTGTTGATACAGGCTCTTCAGAAGGCGGGGTGATTTAGCTAAAAGCTATCTCTAGGCCAAGTAATTAGACACACCATTCAGGGTGGCATTAGCTCGGGCTGCTGCCACTGTGTTCCTCACACTGTGTGAATATACACACACACACACACACACACACACACACACACACACACACACACACACAAACGCATCTCGCTAAGGCCTTATCACACCACTCTGGGTGTTATTCAAACCATTAGCAGGGAGCATGGTGTTCTGGGCTGGGAACAAGTGTGTGTGAATTTGTGTGTGTTTATATGCGAGAGAGAAATTCATGCCCGCGGCTCCTTCTGCTTGTGTGTACTTGCCTGTGGTGTTTGCCTATATGTATCATCACTATCGGCTGTTTCTGCCAGCTGACACCGGCTGTCTAAGATCGAGTTGAGGTAGCGCAACACACTTGACTTCCCTAAAGCATCCTGTGTTCCCCATCTCCCACTGTGACTCCATGCTCCCCCATTAAATCAATTAAAGCAATCCAACACTCAGCTCAAAACAGACAGGGCAGAGTAGAGCAGGCACTGTGCCCCCCTGTTCAACGTGTACTTCAGTGGCATTCTAACCTAAAACCCATGGGAATTGGACTGAAGTGTTTCGGATTGTTTAGCTATACTCACTCCAGGATAATGCCTTCTGTAGAGGCCCGTTTTCATTTGAGGCCTTGAGATGAATAACAATATGTCCATTCTGATTTCTATTTTTTTACTGTTGTATGGTCAATCCAGATTATTTGGAGCATGAATGACATATATCGCCTGATAGAACAGTCTCTTACTGTCTGGTTTAAACTATAAATCTGCTGTACTGCACGTCCTGCTGTATGTTACTGATGTGTTTTTATTAAAAAAAACGATTACATTTGTACCTATTTATAATGTCAAGTGATATAAATAAGACGACGATGAATCTTGTACAAAATACAGTATAATTGGCAATTTTATGAGGGAAATGGATAGAGCAATTACATTATCGCGGCCAGCGCATGGACCCACCACCGCTCCATGTTGATGATTGGCTCGTTGGTCTGTGGAACCCCCGACCCAATCACTTCCTCCTCTGCCTCCTTCCAAAACGAACCAGTAACCAGATAACCAATGTATTTATAAAGACGAGAAGAATCAGGGAGCCAGTAGAAAACAACACACACGCTGTACAATGGCGACATTCAGCCACTGTAAACGTTTTAACAAAGAACTGTTCGACTTTTCCTGCTTTCTTCTTCTACAGCGGCCCTCCTGTGTATGCTGGAGATTGGTCCACAGCGCCCACTAAAGTGTCGGAGAGAAATAACAACAGGGAGCATGGTGCAGGGAGCATACTGAGAGCTTAAATGCCTCCACCTGGGCCCTGGACTGTACTAAGCACCTGCCACAGAAAGGGAGAGCACTTTGTTTCTGTATATTGCAGTTAATTGCGCAAATTTACTTACTTTATATTTTGTTCGTTTTTTTTGTGTAGTTAATATTGAGTATCAAACTCTGTCTAGTGTTTATTTTCTAGTATTTATTTGTTTTGTCCACCTCTTGGCTCTTAAATTAGTGTTTGTCATTTAGTGAGGTCTGTTTTGTTGAGGTCAGTTTACTATATTTTGAGTTCAGTTCTGTTTTGCTGCCCTCTTTTCGGACCTAATTTAGATAATAAGCACCTTTGCTCTGCCTCAGTGTGCAAACTTTGCATTCATTTAATGATTTGGGGCATTTTGTTTTTGAGGATTCAGCACCCAGTTATAAACAATTGAACCAAGCCCATTTTTGTATTCATCCCCTGCCTACAACCACTACCATTGGTGTACGTAAGTAAGTACATTTTACCCGTAATTTCCAAGATTTATGGATGGATAAATTGAACTGTACATCTTGACCCTTGAAGTTAATATTGAGTATTTCCATTACTTCTACTCTATTCTATATTGTACTTAGATAAAATTCTGAATTTTATTTGTAATGGAAAACGTTTATCACACTAATGGTACTGCCACTGTACATTTCCTTAAGTGATGGGTCTGAACACTTTTTTTCACCACTGGCCACTACGCAGCCAAATCTAAACATGTATTTTGCACTGATGTCAGCCTGTTACGATGTCAACCATGAAGACTTTCACATATTTGGCTGTCTCGGGTGTCAACAGACAGTAAAACAGTGACAACCACTTTGTAATTCTAACAGCCATAAAAAAGACTGGTAGCATTGCTGGTGAGTTAGCTTTACCCTGCAAGCATCCGGATAGCCTGAGGGAGGTTTGTGTTTAAGTTGAGGCCAAATGGAAAGCACTAAAACTCCCTCCTAAAAAACCATTCCCTCTCTCTCTATTTTCCACCGTTCACCCCTCTCTCCTCTCTCCCCTCCTCTCCCCCTGCTCTGCTCCCTCTTTATGGGGACACAGGACTCCCTGACAGTTTGTTTTAAATTTGACCGTGCAGATGTTTCTCTGGGTGACTGACTTTTATAGTTTAGAAAAGATTATATCAGCTTTCCCTAAGATTGTGTTACTGTATTTAAAAATGGCTGGAGATCGAAACAGGAGGGTGGAGTGGGGGATTTGTGCAGCGGGAGAGGGAGGGGAGGAGAAAGGGGTTTGTACTGTAGGTCTCCTGGGTCTCCCTCTTGGTCTTAGCAGCACAGACTGGACAGGGAGTTGCTGGGGAGCAGGGAGGATAAAGGGGGGAGATGGAAATCAGAGGAAGGAGGTTAGAGTTCACAGCAGCCAGGTTTGGCTTATTGCATTAGACACAGATTCCCTACTAATTTCAAAGGACAACACCAGCGTTAAATTTGAGGATATTAGTTTTTGATAGGCAGCTGGGGCAAAGCACAGTGTAAGGGGGCGGGTGAGGAGGACTGGGTGAGTCCTACAGGTCACATAGCCAGACAGTCACTCCTCTTTCCCTCTGTTCCTTAAACATTGAAAATTATCTTTCTGTAAGGTCTGTATGTATTGTCATTGTATTAGGAAGGTGAAAATACACTGGAAATGTGTTTTGGATTTCCAGCTCGACTGTCTAACAGTGAGCAACTGTTTCCTGTCTACTTGTGTGAAGACTGGAGTAGCAAAGCAATTTTAGCTGTAGTTACCGAAGCTGTAATTCAAATGTTTCACTGTAGTTTAAAGGCAGTGTGTGTAGCCAGGAAAAGCTAGCAAAATAAAAGGCCCCAAAACAATGCAATGACCTCTACTAGGTAACAGGTTGAACTTTCTGTAATGGCCCAGCAGAAGTGGCCATTAGGGATAGAAAAAAGAAAGGGTTACAGGACGAGGCAGACAGACATAAGGTGGAAAAAATGTGTATAATTTATCTGTAATCTTTATATCAGACAGTCTTCCCCTTCGTATCGGTGTCATGATGAATCAGTTCGGTCATTCATCCACATACTCACAGGGCAAAACCCATCAGCAGCCACTTCTAATGTTTCCTTATGAAAATATGCAGAATAGCAACAGTAACTGTAATTGAAAGATTAAAGTAATGGAAGGCGGCCATTGAGTCTGGCTTGTTCTGTGGGTCCAAGCGATTTTAATGAGAGATGAAGAAAGGGTGATGTGGAGGTTTTCTTCACAGGTTCGGCCTGTTTGTTTAACAGGGAGCTCGAGTTACGTTCATTAAACCGCGGGCTGCTGCTCCACTGTAAGGGTGTAATGCATACGTTATCAGACTGCGTGGCAGGAACAGTTTTATACTTAACTCTGTGTCCTGTCTGACTGCCTGCCCGGTGCACTGTCTGACTCCTTGCTTGCTGGTTGACTGATTATCTGATGAGCCGGGTGGCTGACTGAAAGATCAAAAGACGAGACATGAATGTTACTCAGAGCAAAAATAACATTTCTTTTCAGGGTTTAAAATAGCCTCTCTAAGGCCTTCATCAGAATGAGTAACACAGGACAACAATGCTTCTCCAATGACAATTCAGCAGCAGCGCTGTCTGGGGTTAATTACAGTTAAGGTTAATTGTCCATCAGTTCCAGTTGTGGTTCTGGTGCATGTAGCAGCATCAAAACAGCTCTTACCATTGGCCCTATACTTACTTGCCATATGAGAGGAAATTGGGCTTAGCGCTGGTAATTTTCTTGCTGCGGTGGCCCACCACTGCTGAAGAAATGCAAAGGAAATGCTGAAGGACAAGACAATGACTACATAGGCTGTGGTGGACTTACTGGCTCCTTGACTGACCTGATGTCTGACTGACTGGTGGGCAGCCTGACTAATCCACACTGCTGAATTACCGCTGCCTCCTTTCCCTCTGCTTGTGAGGTATGATGGGTGCAAGAGTGAGGATTACTTCACGATGCTTGACTTGAGATATGTGATATGTACACAAGGGTTGTGTGATAGAGTCATAAGTGCAGCTGGAGGTACTTCATATGATACCTGTCTAACATACACAGACTGTCTGCAAAACCCTGCCTATTGTTGTTAAATTACAGGAGGATTGTGTAGACATGGCTCCGAGTTGTCAAGTCACACTACAAAAAAAAAAAAAAATAATAATAATAAAATCACATTTACATTATGTTGATCAAAAACATAACAGGTGGCATTCTGTCAAAATGTATTTACTGTTGCAGCATATAAGCATAATGTAAACAAAATAGGGTTGAAACGACACAACAACAATGACTTATATTTGACTTCTTTTTCCACAGCCAAAACTACCAAAGTAAGAAGAGAAAAGTATTATGCAGGAGTTAGTTCTGCCACCACCTCTTCACTTCTTCCTGCCTTTTGCTCCTTCTTTAGGAAGCAAAGATTGGTAGTTTGCAGTAATGTACATGTAGAACCCAACATGATTGTCTTGAAATAGATGAAAGGGCATCTCTGCCTTGAACTTTGAGTGGCTTCCATCTTTTTATCATCTCCCGTTCTGCTCGCCCCTCCAGGCTACTCAGAGATGAGGAAGATGGCAGGGGAGACAAAGAGCCTGTACCTCCACCATCTCGCCTTCCCTTTGTAGCGCTCTCTCCATCACTGTTAGTCACACATGATTATGCCCTGTCGACTGCCGACCAAGTGTTGCTATTTGCCTGTAATAGCATGACAATCAGTGTCAATCTGTCCTGGGCTCCAAATGTTGTTCACACTGTGTGTCCTTTGACTATGTGTTTTACATATGGTTAGCATACACAGATGTTTCCGTGTCTCCACTCTGTTGATCCTGTTTATACATCTATTCAATCTGAGAAGATGTGCTGTACAGTGCGAACATATACACTGTTAATAACGATCTACATTTTTTCCATATAAATACCCACTTGGCATAATATCATAGCCTACATCCAATGGGTAAACAATTGACTGCCTGCACTTGTCAAATCAGTTATGTTTCATTGGTGAGTACGTTGTTTTGAATTGTTTTCACGATCGACGCCAAAGATGAGAATGAGATGAGGGTTAAGAAAGAAAGGACTGACGGGAGAGGAGGAGACACAAAAAGAGAAAGGAGAGGATACAAGGCAGTGAGGGAACAACATTCATCTCCCTTAAGTGTTCCTGCTTCACCTTTAATCTATGGAAATGTATGGAGCAGATGAAGTATAATTGTAAGGTGGACTTTGACCATTAAAATCTCTCAAGTGCTTGTTGCAGGAGGGGCCAGAGGGAGACCAGGCAGTAATCACTACGGGTTCACTCCGCTGATGATGGGGAGGGAATTAATTTACCCTGGAGAAAAACAAATTAAGGCTCTACTCAGCCCAGCGCTCCGTCACACAATAGCATATATAAATATTTTATCTTGGGCGATCCAGGTTAGCAAAGGTTTAGTACATCTCCATTTTCACAAGGGCCCGCTCTCCACGCTGTGGCCTCCGCTCCCCTCTCAGCTCTCCTCCTGATGAGTGCCTGCTGTCCTCTTCTTCACCTCCCTGTCTTCCTCCTTTCACTTTCCTCACCACCTCTCCATCTTCCAGCAGCGTCTTTCTCACTCATGTACAGCATTTCTCCTCTCGCGCTCTCCTCCACTTGAACTCCCACTGTCTCTTCTCTACACTTTTCCTCCACCTCCTCCAGTTGTTAAATACAAAAATCCATATATTCAATCTCACCACCAACTTGCGTGGCTCCGATGTCTTAATCCCCTCTGACACAGACGTATCACTTGTTGACAGAGTAGAGTGTAGAGTACATCGTGAAAAACAGGATTCAGCTGACACAGTTGAAAATGTCACAGTGATTTATGGACCTGTGTATAAATCAAGTTTGGGGCTGCACTGTATTATAGAAACAACTTACTTTTCCTATTTAAAATGGAGCGCCGATCCTGTTGGATGTTTTGGATTGCAATAAATTTGCCCCGGCAGAAATATGGGGTTTGTTATTTTAGCTTCCTTTTTCACTTGCTTTCCAGTTGAACAATAAAAAATAAGAGCGTGTCATACTATATTATAGGAAATAGAATAATATTGTAAAATAGCTTTCCACTGAATTGGCCCTTACTAAGATTGCTGCTTGTAAAGAAATACCTTCAGTTATAGGTCCCTTGAATGCGTCTTCTAGCCCACAGCTGGATAGGTACAGTATTTATCAAATTAATAATAATAACCAACTGCTGTGTTTATCTTAGAATAAATTCAATTTTTTGTTTATATCAGTAGAAGTTAGCCCTGTGATAGACTGGTGACCTGGACAGGGTGTTCTCTGCCTCTCTCCCAGTGCATGCTGGGATATAGCGGAACAGAAATGGATGGTTGGACGTTTGCCTGTGGGGAGGTCATAGTTTACCCAATCTTTTTATTAAACACTGCTTCACTTTCTGTGACTAGTGATGGAATGTAACTAACTACATATAAGTACTGTCCAGTACTTATGTACACATTTGAGGTATTTGTACTTCACTTGAGTATTTCCATTTCTCTTTACTTTATACGTATACTGCACTAGAGGGACATGTTGGAAATATTTACTCCATTACATTAATGTGACAGCTATAGTTACTAGTTACTTTACTAATTAAGATTTTACATAGGAAACATATGTTAAGCTTATAAAGTATGGTGATTTTAATAAATTAAACTACATAACAGTGTAAAAAAATAATTTAAAATTAGCACCCTGACAAACTACAATGGTAAAATGCTACTTACTCATAACAATCCAGTGATATAGGTAATATGTAAAAGTAATGTAATTTTTTTTCACTCACAGCGGTCACTTTTACAGTTGATTCAGTACATTTTGCTGATAATACCAAGATACTTAGGCTAAGTAGACATTTTCAAGGCAGGACTTTTACCTCTAACTCTACTTTTACTGTGTGGTATTTCAACTTCTTTTTTAAGTGAAGGCTCTGAACACTTCCTCAGCAGCTGTATGACAACCTCTGCTGGAGTTACACTGGCATTCAAATGAGCCTGTAGCCGTGTTGTTGTGCTGAAGTCGTGTTGTTGTTGTTGTTGTTTTTGTTGTCGACAAAGTGAGGCAATTAGGGCCACAGCAAGCCAGTAATGACTGCGGTACGGAGGGAGCGCACGAGGGCAGGGCAACACCCGGTGTGAGAAACAGCACGCGCCCCTGTTCTGTGTCCCGCCTCGCAGCAATGAGGCTCGTGCTCTAATGAGAGGGATTTAATGGATTTATAGCGGTTGAGGATTCCTGTGTGTCCGCGTGCTCTTGGCTTCGCCGACTAGAAACGTCTGTAATAATTGGTGAGCCGCCGCCACATTAACACGAACCAGAGAGAGGGAGAGAGAAAACTGCATCTCCTCTTGACTGCTTTCCCACGGCCATGATGAAAACAGGTAGCCGAGGCCAACACAGATGCTGTGCAGCGAGAAGAGGACTGTGGGAGTATGTGTGAACATTTGCGTGTGAAAATGTGTAGACGTGAAGGTTCATAATGAACGTAATTTCCTCACATTTCTTTTTTTATTTGGACGTAGTTTTTCATATAGGTTCTATGGCCTGCAAAGTGAAGTTTGGTAAGGGTGGAACCAGTCTGCAATGAATTGACACCAGTACTTTACATGGTAGGCTAGCATAATCATTAACACGTGAAAGGCAGGTGTAGTCTATTATAATAGCCAGCATCGTCTGTTCATCTTTTTCTTAATTAATAGGCTGAAAATGTATTACTTTTTAAATATGCTCTTAGGCTTAAAATACTTTGGGTTTACATATGTTTTAGGTGCAGGTTTAACTGATAATATAGGCCTACGGCAATGTGGTCAGTGTTTGTATTTGTCTTGTATATTGCATGGATGGACCTTAAATAAATAAAGATAAAGACATAAAAAAAAGACAGGGCCTCATGGAAAATGTATTTTCTTTTATTAAATAGATTTTAATTTACATTGGTGCATGTTGTTTAATGAAGCTGAACTGAAGGTCACACTCTCCTTTTTTTATTTGCCGCAACATTACCTTAACTTAGCCTATAAATTTCTGCCAATAAGGCCTTGAATTTAGAGGCACAATTTGTGGCTTTGGTTGCTTGTAATTCCTCTTTGATCCCACCTTTTCAGACTGAGCTACTCACCAGCTGTCACTGAGTCACAGTGTCCTCTGCTTTGTGAATCGATAGGCCTAGTCTGCTAATTTATTGTTAATATGTCTATTGATCAAGTGTCCTCATGGGACCAGATAGAGAAACAGCCCTTAAGCCTAGTTCAACTAAATCCTTAAGTAACATCACATCAAATAAATACCATAAAGTGAAATTGTCATGGTGAGCCAAACCATTATAACTGAATGAATAGTTTAAAGCCTCATTAAGAAACTATATTTTTACAACTGAATTTGATATACAGTTATTATTGCTATAAGGTGGTAATTTAATACTGTTAAAGTAATTTAAAAGCTATCAATAAATATTTTAGAATAATGAATTTTATTACATTTTTGTGTTAATGTCATGCTGACATGAGCAGAAAATGTGAGTTTGTATTTCCACATGCATTCATAATGGGTAACTAATATGTCAACATTTATATCACATCTGACCTAAATATCCTGTCTCCCAAACCTCATCTGATTTTAATAGATCACATCAAAATGAAAACACCGGTTACAAAACCATGAGCACTTATTGAGTTAACAAGTCACAGTCTCCCTTCCCTCCCAGCTCACCACTCGCAGGCTGAGGAGAATTTCAGGACAAAAGAAACATTTAGTGTCTGCTTGTTTATTCCTGTGCTCGCTCTGTATTTATTCACTCCTGTCACTCATCTTTTTTTCCTCTCTCCACCTCGCTCTCCCCTGCGGCTTTCTCTCACACACAGGCAGTGTGACGGTGCTGCAGCAGAGAGAGAAAGATCTGGGTGACCATCTGAAACCAATTATGGCGGCGCTGCAGCCACCCAGAAACTCAGTGACGGATGGGGATCTTGTATTTATAGCTGGGGTAATTGGCAACACTCAGACATACACACACACACACACACACACACACACACACACACACACACGTAACAGTCACACACACACAAGGGAGTACAAAGAAATAGACACTTTTAAATGTACATACATAAGACACAGTTTGTGTTTACACTCAGGGATAGACATCACACACACACAGACACACATGCACAGGCCTCACAGGCAGCAGAAAAGGTGCACACTCCCTTTTGCAGTCAAAGTAACACAGCCAGTGTATGAATCAAAGACCTTTGTCATGGGAAGACAAATAAGGCTCAGGGATGGCCAGGGAGGCATGTTTGTGTTTTCCACGGTCTAATCAGAGCTGATGTTTACAGCCGGTACTGCAGTCAGGACAGAGATTGTACATCTCGGCTATCTGTCTCAGCCTGTCAGCGCGTCAAACCTGCATGTGAAAACATATACAAAACACATCTGCCTCTTGTTAGGCGCCATAAATGGCTGCCATGTGGTCTGCTGATAAATAGGCCAGTCTATTTATTGGAGCACAACAAATTGGCTACAAACACTGACAAGGAATTGAAGAACTATAAATATTGCGACGTGATGAAATCTTTAAACGTGCTGCAGGTATTTTACAAGGGTCCCACTCCTTTGCCTTTTTTATGTAGTTGGAGGTATTTCTTTTGACCGCTTTCTTCTTTCACACACCGCCTTGTTAAATAGGTGGGGGGACAATGGCACTCTCACACTGAGCAGGTCCAGGGCTGAGTGTGTGTGGAAGGCTTGGCCGCACTAAAGCTGAGCAGATCCGCCACTTGAGAACGATAAAGAGCCCTGTTACACCCGAACTCTCAGAGAGACGTAACCAGAAATTCCTGAATGAATCGGCAACAGACAAGCCCTAAACCCCGTGTAATTACATATTTGGAGTTTATCGGGGTTTATGCGAAAATGCACAAGTTTCCCTTCCCTGGTGGTCCTTAAACACATCCATATGTTTCCATTTCTGCTCCTCCCTCTGCTCTCTCTCTCCCTCTCTCTCTCTCTCTCTCTCTCTCCCTCTGCTCTCTCTCTCCCTCTCTCTCTCTCTCTCTCTCTCTCCCCCTCTCTCTCTCTCTTCCCCCCCTCCTTTATCTTCCACCTCCTATTTTCTCTCCATGAAAAATGGCTGCGGTGTACAGATGGATGATATGACCCGTTGGAGTGGTGTTTTCCTATTGTTAAGTTGTTGTTGACTCTCTAGACTCACAGTGGGACAGATCCAGTTTGGTGTTTTGGAGTGTGTCAAGGCCATCAGCACTGGGCCAGAGCTCTTGGTGGAACTGTGTGCAAACAGAGGAAGCCACAGCCTGTCCACATCGCACAGACTGGAACACACACACAAATCTGGGGAGGCCTTCTATCGTGTGTGGGCCAGTTTTTTCTTTTCCTCGCCGTCTGCCTCTCTCTCTCTCCTCCTCTCTCTCTGTGTGCTTCTCCCTGCTTGAGAAAACCGATCTGTTTTAAAACACGTGCTAAATATTACCATATTTACATTTTCCTGTTTCAAGAAGGCAGCAAAGGCGGAGTGTGTGGTGTGGATTTTTCTTTTCTTTTCTCTTTTTTTTCAGTGGAAAGGTCTCAGTCCGGGGTTAGGCTCTGTTTGAAACTTTAAACCTTTTTCATGCTTATTTGTTTTATGATTCTGCAGGGCACTGTGTTTACACTAAGAGTGCAACATCTGGATTTGATAATTTGTTGGGAATTAACCGAACCCGAATGCTTATCGACCTCATCTGATTACATCTGTTTGATGTTTGGGGCTTTTTTCAGCATTCATTATTTTACAGCCGGCTCACCGGTATTCAGTTTTTGCTGCACATTTTTGTTTGATATGTTTTCAGACAAATGAAGGATTAACATTGTACAGCATTAACCTTGCCTTTAATCACCAGCAGCAGCAGCAGTAGGCCTCTCCATGCACGGTCACATCTCTCCAGTCACAGCAGCGCTGGCCTTTCCATAATGGCTTATTCCCAATTAAATGTCTCCCTGGTAATGTTTGACTTTCCAGTGACGCAAGAGGCTGCTGGAGTGGACATGTCAACAACAATTGCTGGCATGGTTGTGCATTGCAGTAAGAGGATACATTAACTGATTAAATCCTCAACCCTTCTCAAAGAATAATCTAGAACCTGTTAATAAAATTTAGATAAAATTCATACAACAGTTACTCATGTAATATAATGAAATGCAAGGAATTGGTGACTCATAATGACTTTAAAGCAACTGTCACGTCTAAGGAAGGATCTTTTAGTCACTGTTAATACTTTCATCAGGATTGTGTTAATGTTTTATTCTTGTAATAATTGTCTTTCCATGCTTTTCTCTTCAGAATTTCTCTGTCTCCCCTGTATTTCCATTCTTCCCTCATGCCTCGTGTCTCTCCCTCTCTCTCTTAATCTCTGTCTTTCATGTATATTTTATTAGCTGCAACCGGCAGCTAGAATACTTCACTCTGTCACACAGTTAGTGAGCTGGTTGTCCCAAATAGTTCAACAAACTTGACATGGCCATTAGAACGGCTTGAGCCTAATTGCTCTGCCACTTTAAGTTTATTGGGGTTTTTAAGCATAGTATTGCTACACTAGAAATATCGAATCTTCAGGGAGTTTAGCACCAAACTGGTTGCATATTTTCATGTATTTAGTGTTTTTATTTTTTTGTATTATGTGGTCAAGGATGTCTGTAACATTCAGTGTGAGAATGCAGTGTGACTTAGATAATGGCTCAATAAAAGTTTCTCAACTCTAAGCTAATGGACACATGATAGGACATTTATTTCTGGCTCTTATCCATGCTACTGACTTTATCTGACTAAAACATGTCCCCCCCTGGCCTCTGTTGGGCTTTATCTCCATCCTACGATCCATTACAAAGCTGTCCCCTGGGTGATCTGCCCCGTCCCCTCTAATCTGGCCGAGCTGCTGTGATTCCATCACTCCCGTCGAACCACACAGAAAGATTAGTCAGACTCTACGTCCAACAGATGTGTCCAACACTTGATTTGTGTGTGTTTTATTGACTCTGGCCATCTGTTAATACAGTTGCTGGTTCCTCCTCTTGTGTTTGTTGATGCACACAGACAGGGGAGCTGAGTGCCAGAAGAAACATTCAGCGAAGGAGAGATGAGAGATAGCGAAAGAAAGACAGAGAGAGACCTGCGACCTGCTGTATTCCTGAATATAGAACAGAAGCATTTGTTCTTTTTTTTTTTTTTGGTTTAGTTGGAGCATTGGTTCAGGATAGCAGACAAGCAGCGTTAGTTGATGAATGAGTCTCAGATGTTCAGTGCTTTCACAAAACAGTAAGAGCTTAAATTCCTTCACTAGGAGGAAAGTGAAAGATTGCTTTAGATATCTGAAATTCCTCACGGTACCATTCCTTAGATTCCCTCTCAACAGTGAAGGCGCATAAGGAGCAGTTGCTGTCAGCATTCCTTGGATTGTCCATTTGTGTGTGTATATCTGTGCATGTATGTGCCTGTGCATGCTTATGCGCATTGCAGGGATTTCTGGCCATGCAAAAAGATGATAATGCCTAACAGTTGCAGTCACTTGTGTTGGCTTGTTGTCTCGTGTTTTCTTGGACATTCCGCCCGACTCCCTGTCTTCCTCCTTTCTGTGTCACTCCTCCTCACAGCCTTCACTCCCATGGTGTCTTTTTCCTTCTCCTCCTGGCTCACATAACATTTGTGTGGATGCCTTGGAAGCCACGGAGCTTATGAAAACTTTTGCCTCACATTAATTATCCTCCGTCTTACTAAAATGCCTAAAAGGTGAGACAGATTACATTAAAGCTTAACCTACTCACTCAGCAAGAATTACATCATTTAGTCACCGCAATCTCAGACAATATTTTTGCTCTGATCCGTTTCATCTGTCCTTTTCTCGCTGGCTGCCTTCCTTCCCTGCATTCCTCCCACTCATCTCCTATGAAACTGCCTTTTTGCCCGCTGAATGGAAAGTTAAGAGCGGTCTGCATTTAGCTGCCTTGCTCTTTACGACAGCAGTGATGTTGCTTCTCGCTACCCTCTCTGCCGTGTCATGATGATGTGATTTCTTGACACAGGCGTAACTCGGCCAGTTGAAACCCCAGAACTCCATGTGAACCTGCTGAAAGGGAGGTGGCGTCCGGCCTGGGTAAACACAGTGTGAGGGAGAGCCAGGGACGCAGCCTTTTGGTCCTAAATGTGGAGGAAAAAATGTCCAATAACTGGGCCTGTGGGGAGCGAGCGGGGCCAAGGCTAACCCTAACACAGGCTCGCTGGGAGCAGGCATAGGAGTGAAGTTGGATCACAGCTGCTCTGAGGGACCTATAGGTAACAGACGGGATTTGGACCTGGGTCTTGCAAACAGGAAATCATTTTCCGGGGGGCAGTATCCCCTTTGCAAGGCAGCAAAGTTTAATTCACTTCTAAGTCTACCTACCAAGTAGATTTTCTCAAAACTAAAGGTTGAAAATAACCATAAAATTGCTGCTATAACCTATAAGGAAGTGATTTGGGATTATGTGTATGTTATCGTTTAATGAATTGCAGTTTTAAATTACATGTTAAACTGAGTAAACTGAGAGCAAATTGACCTCAACTCTACAAGGGAAACATTTGAGCTTTACATGGTCATGCACTGCTACTTATGTATCCGCCCTTCGTCCTGTACATTCACCCCTCTGAAGAGGTATGGATATCGCCCTTCATGCTTTTTTACCTCATTGACTCTCTGTTCCCCCCTTCAACTTTGACCGTTGAAGGTTTAAGCACAGTCCAGGCAAGCAGCAGGGGTTCATGGGAGAAAAAACAAATCACACACAGAGAGAACACTGTATTCAGAGCTAGAGGTGTTAACAGTAGTTGTGTCTATGTGAGGGATAACACAGCCAGATTTAGGGTCAGATATTTAGAAATAATTCTTATTGCGTATTTTAACCTGTGTCAGGTGGGCTGTGTTTACCCAGTCAGAATAACTCAGATGGTATCAGGAAGATAAGTATACTTAATTGACTTTCAGACACTTCCCTGTGTTTGTCTAAACTTGTTGGCACCATCTGATGCAGTAACCTCCACCCACCCAGCACCTGCAGGATTAAACCATATGTCCGTGTAGACAGATAAATGAACACCAAGCAGTGTTTCTTTTTATCCATCTGCAGCAGGTGAATAGAAAAATGCTGGTTTATCGCCTATAATTCATTACACAATAATTCAACTTTGTAACAAAATTGCAAAAATACCTAATTCATTTATTTATAGATTGAGCGTGCAATTTTTAAGTCATGAATAGCTAAACAATTTGTCAAACACAAAGCACCATTTAATGGTTGGAAAAAATCTTTTACCATGCAGTGACGGCTGTTAAATATACTGAAGTCATCCACTCTCACCGCAGTGGCGAACCTTCTTCTTTGTCATCGTGTTTTAGGAAATGAAACCCTTTTGAAGTTGTTCTGGTTCACCCCCGTGGCCACTTGCTCCACGTCCCACCCCAGTGCTACCTCACAACCTCCGGGAAGCAGTTAATGCTTTAATTGGCACTTAATTAGTTAATTGACCCCAGCGTTGTTGGGGGGGGGGGGGCTTGGGGGCGCAGGTGAGGGTGGAGAGGATTGGCCCAAGGTGCTTCCTGTGTCACATCACCAGCGGAGGTACCCATCAACCCCTTTGAACTGGGACACAAACACTGGAAACACTTTCATCGGGCCGATGTGTCATCACAGCCGGGTCCCATGTATATGTATGGGACTGTCTGAAAATATACAAAGTCCAATTTGCCCGGGACAGGCCAACCTCAGGATAATGAATCACATGTGATGTGTATCTGATATGCAGCCTGAGTCATCACCAGATGTTTCGACAGGATTACTTCCAGTTCTGGAGAAGAACAGTGGATTTTCAAAGAGAAACCAACAACCCTCCATTAAGAAAGACAAAGAAAAGAAGTCGACAAACATTTGCCGCCACGATGAGTAAAACATAAGAGTTTATAAAAATTTGGTACTGGAATGCTCTCAGCGCCTGTGGAGGGCAGACCAAAGTGTTTCTTATGTCTATAATTGGGGGTACACATGCCAAATGAGAGGAGTTTTGAGGTCAAGTACAGAAGAGGAAGTAACTTGGGCACCAGGCCTTCAGATAAAAGCTTACAGGTGGAACTAAGTACAGTCCTACATATGTAAGCAAGCTGTGGTGCTTGTTTGTTCTGGTGTCTGTTTGTATGCAGAAAATGCAGCTCCCAGCGCATAATGTGTTTGCTCAGTCGAAGCATAGCATGTACTCTGGATAACATTCCCTGTCTCTTTCACTTGGCACAAACACATATGAACCTGTGTGAATTTGTGAACCCATGTGCAAACCTCAGGACACTGACATACCCACACAAACACAGAGAAACACACGCACGCCTCTTGTTCTTTCTCACATATGCTTGTTGTTTCTCCTCTGTAGTTCACTCGCACGTAAAATGATTCACATCTCTTGAGTTTACAACTTACCTCGGGTCCCATCCTGCTTGCTGTTTCCTTAGAGATGAATAATAGTTTTTTGGGGACTTGCGTGGGGGCTTGATCTGTGTGTGAATCTGTGTGTGGGTTCCTGCATTTGCCCCTGTGTGTTTGCACCCATGTGTGTGCATCAGAGAGGGACGCCCAGCAGGCAGTGTTGTTGTAGGTGAGGGTGAGGAGCCCCCTGATGGGCAACTGTGGCAGAGAGGCCAGCTTTGATCAAAGGCCCAGGAAGAGAAGGAGGGAGGGGAGGGGAGAGCAGCAGGCCGTCCAGAAGAGAGAAGAGGTGAAGCAGGGCTGCAGAATGGGGGACCTGGGATGACGGTGTCCTTATAGCCCATGGTGGGACCCTCCAACAACCAAGAAAAAACACCTGCTTCTCTGCACCACACTGGGTCAGACTCACTGAAATATACTCTATCAGTACTGAAATATTGTAACTTGTCATGTTTAAGGAAGTTAGTGTCACGAAAGAGTGCCAACAGTGTATTAAAAGTGAATTTTCTTTCTGAATTAATTTCCTTTTGTAACATTTGGAGCACTGCTGACAGGATGCCAAATCTGACTCCATTTCTGCATTAGATTTCCTCCTCTGATGAGATGAAAAAAGGGGTGCATGCAGCGGAGCTTTCCAAATAATTGAATCATGTATTTATTCAATAGGCTCTGGGCAGCGTATTGATTGTCGACAGATTGAGTTACGCTGAGAATCTGTGGGAAGTCTCCCAAAAGGAGACGACCTAACCAGGGGCATGTGTGCAAGGAGCCGTGTGGCCAGACAAATGTATTCAGACGAAATTCATGTCGCTTAGGTCATTCTGGCTTCACATTTGCCTTGAGGGAGACGTATTTAATTTAGGCCCTCAGTTCTTCCAAATAAGACGCTTTCATTCTGACCTCTAGCTACTTCATTTTGCTTTACTTCATTTTTAAAAAAATGTTTCACATGAAAATAACAACATAAAACGCATATATTTTTGCTAATAAAATGTCATGGAAATCAAAGGAGTCACTTTCTAGCACTGGTGTGAATTTGAATATTTCATTGTAATAGATATTGGCCTATACAGACTGGGGTATTTATAGCAACTCTTGCCACATTTTGGAAATTCTGCCAAGCTCAGGAGCTGAATTATTATATTTAAAAATGAAATAAACTCATAAAAGTAGTCTTTGAAACACGAGGTCGTGCAATCTTGAACAAGCCAGCTTTCTCTGCCAAGCACAACTACAAACATCCCTACAAATTCAGGCTTCATTGGCCTTGACGCACTCCGAGAGAAAATTAAATTTGACAAAATAAATGAATACCAGTGCGCCACTTCAACGGGCCTCAGTAGCTCAGTAGCTGTCATGTAGCTCATTCTGTTAGATGTAGGCTAAAACATTTGTTAAATGTGTTGTTTATAAGGCACTTTTTCCACTTTGGTATAGGGGTGCTAAATTATTTTAATACAATAATGACAATAATAACAATAATAATAATAATAAATTAATGACCAGGATTTCTTCTTCTTCTTCTTCTTCTTCTTCTTCTTCTTCTTCTTAGCATTATATTTTAGCCCTACTATAAGCTGGTGTATTGTAGTTTTTTTGTATATTTTTTTTAACCTAATAATTTATTTAAATAAATAATAAATGTATTAAGATTTATTTAGAAATTATCTGCTAATGTCTGCTCAATTAATGGACCATTTGGATCTGAATTTTATTATTCAAATCAAATATCTCAAGCAAATTATGTAAATGTAATAAATGTAATGAAGTTAAGATTTTTTTGAAGTCTTTAAGAATTATGTAATGGTTAATGTATTTCGGTGGCCCAGGAGTTGGTCTGTGAATCACACTACACAGCAGCGTCAGTGACTGTATGGAAATGGGGAACATGTGTTTCAGCTTTGACTGCATGATGCAGGTTTCATGCCGTTGTGCGCTTGGTACAATGATGGAGAATTGTTTTCTTAACCCCTTCATTCACCTGCATAATGTCGTTTTTCGTTTTTTCTGTATCACAATGAATGATGTTTAAATAAGGATAAAGACGGATTAGGGCAGAATAAAAAATGAATGAAATCCGGCCTCTGCTGGACCTTGAAAATGGGTGTTAAATAGTCAGATCAGCCTTTGTTGGCAGGAGAAATACTGAATGCGGGAGTGAAGTTATGACAAATGAGTGGGGGCCGCTGCTCTGTGCAGCCCGGCAGCAAGCAGACAATTAAACGCAGCCTGATGACTGTAATTTACCTTACAGTTCCACGTGTGTCATTATGCATCAGAGTAATGGCCGTATCATTTCACTGTACAGTTACAGCCTCCCCATCTGACCCAGTCTATGTAAGTGCCAATCATGTGGCTCACTAAACTTCTCTTTAGGGACAAATAAAATGTGAGTGTGGTGATACTCCACTTTTCTCCAGAAACAAGCATTGTTATTAAGATAAAGGTAGAATTTTGGCAGATCAGCTCATGCCCTAATTTTGCACAAAACAAATCAGATCAAGTCTATTTGCATGTAATAAAAATGAAATCAGCTAATTTTGCTTTACAAAATGACATTTTTGAGAATGAATGCGTGACTATGTGTACTTGTTAGGATGCAGTATATATTTTCAGGGTTCTTCTTCATTGATGCTAAAACGGACATTGACTTCCGTTATAATTATGGCTGTGTTGATCTCCATAGAGAGAGAATGACGCTTGTTGGGCCACAAGCCCGAGCCTGCTGCTCTGCATGCAATGGGAAACGCTGGCCCTGTGCAGAGCTGTTTAGTGTGGTTTCAGAGGAGTACCGATGCCATATGCGCTGCCTGTCCTGCATGATGCATGTGCGCCTTGTGGGGTATACTAAAAAAGAAAAACAACAATTAGACATGAATGTGTGTGTCCAAACAAACGAATCAAAGGGCCGTTGTGTTTGTGGGAAGATGACTGGTGGGGGAGAGATCTTCCCCCTTCTCTCTGGGCTGACCCCGCGTTTGAGTCCTGCTGTGCGAGGCCGAGACACACAGATGGGCTGCAGTCTCCCTTTCTGCCGCTCCTCTCACTCTTTCATTATCTGCCTTTTACTCCCAGTTCAATTCATATGAATTCAGTTCAGCTTAATTCAACTCAATAACTCAATTCAGGTCTCTTCAGAAGCCTATTTGCTGCTTCAAATGATGGTGTGAATTTAAAAACGTGAGATAAAAATAAAAACATCTATCTATGCAGAATAAAACAAAAAGATAAAAAGTGCATAAAAACATCTTCCTGTCTGTCTCCCTCCCACAACAAACAAACAGCAGTCAGTCAGTCAGTCCACGCCTGTCCCAGACAAGCAAAAATACCGTGTTGTTATGGTTTTCCTGCAGACACGTGAGGATGTGGTTGCACTCCATCAAATATAATAACAGGACCAAACAACTGTCATGCTTAGGTCATATTGTCCAAAAACAATATGACGCGTGATGATTTACTTAAGATACTGCCCATGTTTGAAAATGGAAATTGTAGCAAGAATACAAAATAAACAGTAAAATAAACAACAACGATGACGAAGATAGAATTAACTACAATTGGAAAAGACCCCAGAGACTAACAGCAATTTTAGACAGTATTTGATATCCCACAGATGTTTTACAAAAATAGAAAATTACTACCTGGCCTGGATTGAACCAATTTCTGTTTGGTTCGTGTGATTTATATTTTTATTTAGCCAACATTTAAAGGTTGAATGTATGTTTTAGTAGTTTCAGGGTAACATCAACTCCACTCTCTTGGTTAGATGCGACAAGGTCGCTGATTTGAAGTTATTCTAAAGCAATAAACATGTGTTTATCACAAACTAGCACTTTTTAATGTGTGAAATCTCAGCACAGCCTGTGTGGGCCTGCAGCGGTGAAAACCTCATGTCCGTTTAGGTCTGCTGTCTCGACACCAAACTGTCTGAGCCTCAGCTCATGGTTTCTGTCCCTCTCAACCTCCCAAGCTGCTCAGAGAAGGTATAAAGCTCCACAAGTACATCGAGTCTGAATAGACCGGGGGCCAACAAAGCGGTGGAGCCGCGGGGCCCCGGCCGTGCCGGGTCTGTGTTTGCAAGCCTCCGGTGGTTGAGGCGAGGCGGTGCATGGGGCTGGGGGGCTCCCACTGCATTAGGCAGTAATAGGTTTGGGATGACTTAAACGATTTGTTGACTGGGACAATAAATCTGTTGTGTGTTTCTTGGCATGCTGAGGGGAGGATTACAAGTTGTCACACAAAGGAATGCAAATTGCAAGCCAAACTCTCCGAGAGGCCTGTGGAGTAGCCAGCTATTTAGAGCATTTGTGCGGATCTGTGCTTCTCTCTCTCACTATTTTATGTTTCTCTATTAGTCCTAATAACTGTGAAGGGCCTGAGAGTAGCCACTGTATTCATCTCAAATCAATGGCTTTCCCGCACCAGGCCCTATAGACCTCCGCATTTGCATTCTATCGAGTGAGATGACCAGCAGGACAATTGGCGTTAAGTCTCTTTCAGGCGGCCAAATGGAAATCTTGAATCCTAAATGGCATTTTCTCTCGGCCCTTTTTCTAAAATCCACTCTCCATATTATGATTATTTTCTGCACACAGTTTCTCACTGGTTGAACTCCGAGAGGCCAAAGGTGAGATTCAAATATATATATATATATATATATATATATATAAATTATTATGTATACACTTGTTCCTTGTCCTTTTTTCCTCATCCCTACTTGTTACTTTTCTTTTTTTTTTGAATTTATATGCTTATTTATGGGGTCATTTTTCACCTTTGGTTCATAGTACACCCTGTAATGATTTCACTGAAGCTGAGTTTGCGGTTCTCCGTCCTCTCTGCAGAGAAGAGGTGTCTGTCTTCATTCATACCTCCTCCTAGCGACTGCAGCATGAAGTACAGGGACAGCAGCCTCCTAGATTAGAGCCCATCAACAATAACAGCAGGTCGACCCTGAGTGAATGAACAGTAGCAGGATTATTCTCAGCGATGTATTCTGCCTTCAACAGACAATACCGGACTATAATAGTCCACTTGACAGGAAGTTGTTTGAGCACTGGCAGAAAGCCTCCCTTTAGTTTCTTTTTTTTTTTTTTTTGTCTCATTGTTCCTCAGATTAAATCGGACTGTAGTCTGCGCCAACTTTCTGTCAGGCAGGCAGCAGATGCCTGAGGCCGGGTGGACGAAACCGCAGGACACGGATCAACACGGAGATAGCGAAATTATTCCTCTCAAATCCCAGCAGTAGTCGGTCTGACCTACCGCTACTTGAGCTGAGAGAAATTACAGACGGCAGAAGCAGCCGGATCAAGTTACTGTACTGCGTAAAAAGGCGATCATCCTGACACAAACTCCCGCTAAAAGTCGTAGGCTAATGAATTCCGCCACAATGAATTTCATGTATTTCAAAGCACACGTTACTGTAAGCCAGTGGAATAACATAAACTTGATTCATAAATTAATTTCTGCAAGAGTGACAGGTTTTATCAACAATAATATTAATTATAAGCAATGGATATAGGCTAAAGGCAACTTTATCAGCTCATTCAATGAAAATAAAAGTAGCCTATTATAAAACCAATTATTGTTCTGACTGGGTTCAATGCTCAAATATCTACATTTGCATACAGCAGATAGTTTAAAACAAACAGTAGGCCTACAGTATATAGAAAAAATATTACTTTGAAATATCTAAAAATCACATGTGTAGGCTATTTGTTTAAGTGAAGCAGCCTCTATAGCACACATACAGGCTCAACATAATATTCAGTATGTCTATGTTATTTCACAATGTGGTGAGACCTCAGTGCTGAGTTATGCACCATGTTTAATCAGGACAATATTCTGTTCCAGGTTTTAATCTCGTAAACTGAAGCTGCTTCGGAGGCTGATCACCTGATTCCTGTAATGAGCTCTGATGGTTGATTCATAACTGTGATCGCAAGAGCCAGTTTTATGTTTTGACTGAGTGGAGCGGTTGTTTTAATTGGCGATCAGTCTGGAAAGTGCACACACACAACACACACACACACACACACACACACACACCACCGCCACAGTATTCCTCACAATTCACAATGCTTTGTTTTCAGCCGTTCGCCCAAGGTTACCATACCTATGTGTCTTCTCCCCCGCTCATTTACACTGCACAGCAGAGATAGTTTAATTAAAGAACAACATTATGTTAGGGCAGCTGCACTCCTTGCAGTGAGGAATGCCCTGTTTTCAGTGCTGCGTCAGGAGAGAAAGAGAGCATGCCGCCTACACTGGCTGCTGCTTACCTTTCTCTAGCTTATATGGCCCATGCTCTCTCAATAGCTTTTAATGGTGTGATCGTAAAACATCTTGTCACATGAGGGAGTTACAATGATGTTTTACAGCCCCCAGCTTTCAAAGATGAGCCACAATATTGCCCTCCGTAACTTTTAAAAACAGGCCCAGTGTGTGCAAAGAGTTGCATAATGCCAAGGATCATTATTTTCAAATGCACACTTCAAGACGGAGTATGTGTGTTCTGCTGTGTATCATAAAGTGGGTACTTAAACACAAGGCCGCAGATACATGCTGCACATGTAGGCCTGAACACACTTACAGGATGACAACCAGCACACACATACACGCACAGAAAGGAATGAATTGATATCTAGCAGAAGAGAGAGAGATATTATCCATATTTATGAAATATCTGGTGCATCCTTGAGCAACAGAGAATGCTGTAGCTTTCGGACAGACATAAGCACAGGTAGAAAGATAAGTACACAGACAGACAGACAGACAGACAGACAGACAGATGAGGTCAGTGGGCTGTTGGGGGAAAAAAGGAAGAAATTGAGCCATCCCTGATCCCCTCCTCTTTTTTAAGAATTATATTACCAGGACAAATGTAGGCTTTGCATTCACTGGTTATTAATTTGCTTTCCATTATCTTCCTGTTTTCAATGAACACTGGTGTTTGAATGCTGATCTGTTGGCCAGGTGAAGTCCGGTCGGCCACATGATACGTGAGGCCAGCCGAGAGGGCGGGCCATTTAAACAAGATTTTTTTTCCCTAATCAACACGATCGTAACCCCTGCAGAACAAAGGCATGAATATCCATTTCCAAGGAAAAGGGTGAGTGCCCTCTCCATGCCCCCCTCACCCTCCCCGCCCCTCGGTGTACTGTACTCGTTACCCTGGTAACCCCATGGGCAGAATGCAGATCAGGGGGACCAACGAAGCGGCCCTTGTCTCCCCTCACAATTCACCCTGATGATGACTAACACTTTTGTTCATGGAGAGGGCAGGTGGGAGTTACAATACGCTTCAAATCATTTCCCACCCGAGATCTCCCCTTTACTCTCCCTCGTCAACCCCCCCATCCCTATCTTTCTTCCTCTTTTCTTTCTTTTAATCTTTCTAACATAATCTCTCTTCCTTTAACTCAGTCTCTGCATTTGTGAATAATCAATTTTCTTTTGTTAAATTTCCCTTTTTTGTTCATCCTTCCACTCAGGGATGACAGTGAGTCCCACAAAGCTCACTCACAGCAGACGTGGCGGTGGTTTGCGAGAGGTCAGTGTTATCTAAACAGACCCATTGGGCTATTTGCTATAGCACCCTCCATCAGGCAGGAAGCTCTGAGGAATCAGCCCATCACTTCAATCAGTCACGATAGCATACAATGAATTTATAATGGCCGGAGCAGGGCGAGGAATGAAATCAGATGAAAACTGAGAGACGAAGAGAGAGAGAGAGAGAGAGGGACAAAGAGGGAGAGCGGTTGGGGAGGACAAGAGAGCAAAAGATGGAGCATAAGAGAGAGGAGCCAGAGCAGAGTTCAGTTGCAGTCTGTGTCAATGACCACTATGTGGGGGAGTGTGTTGTTTGTTTGTGGTCTGAAACAAACAAGTGATTGTTGAAAGTGAGGAGATGGACTGTGACTGTGTTTGACAGTAAACTGTACAGTATGCGTGTGTGTGTGAGGTTGCATCCATTCATGTGCACTGTACATGCTATGTGTTTGTTTGAGTATATACAAATGTACATACAGTAAAACCTGTGTGTGTGTGCGTGTACAGGCGTGTGCACTTATGTGTTTATTGGCCTGTGTGCAAAGAGAAGTAGTAATCTTATTGCTGTTCAGAGGGTAAGTACATGTGACAGTAGATATATACAAACTCTTGATCAATATCTTGATAGATTGTCAGATAATGACTCTTCGGGCAGATATGGACAATTGCTTCAATATGTATGTGTTCCTGGCTTGTGCGCAGACAGCTTGGCTGAGGACCACCATCCACAATGCATGGTCCAAATGCTGAGCGCGGTCTAGTCTCAACTTGGACTGCCGGCCCCTCACTCCCCAGCACAGCCTCTGCCCTTTGACCACATTAACTGGTGCAGTCAGACTCATCTCCCAGTCTTCTCTTATCACCTGGAATCAAACATTAAAAGAGGGAGGGAGCCAGAGTTACTCATAAAGTCAGAGAAATATGGACGCTAAAGGGGGAGAGGGAGAGATAAAGGCAGCGAGAAGCAGAGAGGGGAATAAAAAAAAAAACTAGAATAACTCATATCAAAGGCTGACAAGTGAAAACAAGGAGGGGAAGCAGACAGAAGAAGAGGAGTGAGGACTGGTATGAAGGCGAAAACAGGAAAAAAGAAGGTGGAATGAAGCATGAGAAAGAGAACGAGCAAGACAGAGAGCAATACCATGCCATGTCACCTCGTCCTATGAGCTGTCGCTTCCTGCCTCTCCGAGTTTGGCGTCTAAAACAAGCGGGGCGGAGTTCAGCTGTAGGCAAACAGGCTGTTTTTACGAGTACGATTCCGCAATTACCTGTTACCTTGACTGTGCGGTTTTAAGAGCGGCCTGGCCTTGGAGTTACCTGGATACACCTGGAGGAGAGCGATAAAAAGAGCGGGGGTATTAGAAACACAGGGTGGGGATGAGCTCCTATCTGAGCGGCCCCCAAAACTCCATCTGTCTGTCTGCTGTGCCACAGCCGCTGGCGCCCACACACACCCTGCCTATCTGTCTGTCTGCATGTCTGTCTGACTCAGTGTGTGCTCTAATAAAGCCAAGTTGTCTCAGTAGTTTCATCAGCTAAGCCTATATATGTTGCTCGGCCACCTTCTCCTCCATGCACACACACACACACACATACACACACACACACACACACACACACACACACACACACACACACATGCACACACTGTTGAAGATTTCTGGCAGGTGGTTTGCTGATAGTGATGGGTAGGAAAATATTTGATGTCCCCAGCTTGGCCATTTAACATTCTCACCCTGTGCTCTGACCTTAAAGAGTGTGCATGCATGCATACAGCGTGCATGGGTCGTGTGTGTGTGTGTGTGTGTGTGTGTGTGTGTGTGTGTGTATTTTGTGCTCTTGTGGATCAGCACAGTGCATCGCTGTGTGTTTGTTCACTTAGCTTTTAGCCCCAGTTAGCTGGTCAGACCCCCACAACCCTATTCAGACACGCACACACACTCACACACACATACACCGTCCTATTAGCAGGACTTATCAGAGCCCATTTGACCTCCACCTTCTCCCTGACCTCTAGAAGGTGGAGGTCTCCATCCCTTGGGAGAGCGGGTCAGCAAGGCGAAAGTGTGTGTGTGTGTGTGTGTGAGTGTGTGTGACAGGATGGGGGGCTGCTCTGCTGTCTGACTGTGAGCAAACACTGATGGTCAAACACGCAGCCTCCTCCACCCCTTGTATTCCCTCTCCCCCTCTCTCCGTCCTCCTCCTCAGCAACGAGCAGTGCATCAAGTCACTTCACCTGTTTTTGTGCGTCAAGTATACACGCAAAATTTCACTTTTTATTGTAACTGAAATAAATGTTAAGTGGACTTGGGATACAGCTCCATCATCATTTTATCATTCTGATAAAACCTCAAAGATACTGAAGATTAAAAAAGTACTGTATGCATGACATTGTATGCCTACAAGTGTTAAAATAAGGTTAAGAAAATCCATGTCATAGCTTCTGTCATGAATAGATCATTTTCCCATTTAGCAACTGAATGCTGACAAATATGACATGAGATTTAATACTGTCTGACAAAACTTGGCAACTTAAAGTGTTTTATAATATTCTAGCTTTATCCATTATTCACGGTTGCCAGAAAATTGTGTTATGATAACAACTGAAATTTTGGAGGAATGAACTCACTCACTTGGGCCACGTTAACTCCTCCCAGCCTCCAGTAAGATATAGTTTATACTGACAGGATCTGCCCCCAGTCATATCTCTGCTTCCTCTCCCTGTTGCTCTCTACTGTATCTCTCCAGGTTATGCTTGTCGGATGTCTTTATCTGCAGAGAGACCACTAGGACTCCAAAGACAAATTGTCCCTCGTTCATCTCCAACAAACCTACCGCCAAATTTACCATCAATCCAAATCTGCCCCACTCACCAGCTTCCAGCACAATCATGCAACCATTTCTGTTTACAGAAAAGTAGCTGACGATATATCACATTGTGGTCCTTCCCTTGTGAACTTTGATTTGTTACTCTGCGTAATATCTGGCGCTGTTGGAGCTTGACTGGAAAATGCAGGCATGTTGCTCAAATTTCCATTGTGTAAACTTTAAACATAATACTTTCCTTTTAAATCTCTTACCTCCCACAATCATGTTACCAGTTTTTCCACCAATGGGACTTCTGAGACGTTCTTTAGAGCCAAGCGTTTGTGCTGTGGAGTTAGTTTTGCAGTCCAGATTGGGTGAATTTCAAATCAGGAAAAAAATATCTGCTGCTGCGAAGAAAAGGGCCTAAGTTAGAGCAGCAGAGCACAGCACACAGAGCACTCTCTTTGGAGGTCTTTTTTTTTCACACTCCTCCATCCTGTGTTCTCCAGCAGACAGGGTCTTCTATTGAAAGGGAACAATAGGGTTCTTAATCAGTGGACCTTTCCCCCCTCGCCAGTTCCTGGGTCAACTGATGGCCCACACTGCTTTGTAGCAAGTGAACGGCATAAAATATATGTTTATGAAAAGGAGAATTAATCACAGTGGGTATCTTTGGATAAAGTCATATTTGTTGTTTTTTATACCCTTTCTCCAGCTCTATCTAGTAGGGCTTTCATGTAGCTGTAATTACCATATTTCATTAGCGTGTGGAGTGTCACCGCTGGAGCATCAAAGCGGTTGGCTCTTCGCATGTGCGGCAACCACTGCCAGGGAAGTACACAACTATCTGTTTTTTTCCCAGAATAAATTCGCCCGCGCCTGTTTTTGAGTGCACTCTCTCCCTCAAGCTGCTGTCGATATCAAAGAGAACCCATTCCGCATGTGAAGTGCCCCTTGTGCAGAATAATAAAGCAGTGCATCATGGCAAAAAACTGTGAAACACAACACTCTCACCACCATCCTTCAATGCACACACAAGGACACACATGCACATATACACATGGACACATGAGCACACATGGTATTCCTCCCTCCTTTGTACCTACTTTACTCTCCTTGGTACACATTCACCCCTTCTACCTCTGCACTCAAAACAAACTATTTTGCCCTATATGTTGAAACACAGAACCGGTAGTGCAACATGTCCGTATTTACTATTCTTGTACTTTAATTACAATTTCCAACACAATATATGCATGCAATTTGCTTCAATACATAAATTGAATATACTCATTAACAATCTTTATCTTTTTATTATTATAAACAAATCCCATTACGAAAAAGATCAAAACTGACCATAAATGTATTCAGGTAAAAAGTAATATATGCACAGCCTGATTCGCTCATGCCGTAGAACCCTGCTGTTGTCCATAAACTACTAAAACCCCATAAAAGAGCCAGACTGTTGCACTGGCACTGACATATTCCTTTAGTACAAAAACAATGACCTACGTATAGTTTATTTCTCTCAGCTCCTCAAACCAAGGGAGTGCAAACACGGAGCTGTGTCCGTGAGCATGCTCAGTGATGTCTTCCAGAGATCGCAAATGTAGAAACTGAGTTGTTTCAGGCTGGCCATGTTCGTTGTAATGAAAGAATAAGTCACCCAATGCATCAGTATGGCCCTTTTATGTGTTTTAATGGTTTCTGGATAACACTGGCGATATACTATATTAGCCTGTAGCTTTACAGGCAAACTTGTTAATACAATAATTAATACAAATTAATTGTTGGTTTTGGTATCTTCAGGGGATTGATAGGAATAAAATAATTTTCCCTTGTTTCATTTTTAATTCAGTTTTAATGATCAATAAGAGGCTCATTTACACAGTGAATGTAACTAAGCAAAATCAAAACTACACGTATAATATGACCCCTTTAATATGAACAGAGCTTTGATATACCTTCACCAGACTTGCCTTGGAGACTTGCACCTGACCTGTGTTAAGGCACTACAAGGCCACAGGGCCCTATTCTACGGCTCAAAGCTACACATCTTCAAGGGGACTGGGACAATGAGAGGGAATAATGTCTCAACCAGCACAAACACAGATGAGCTGTGAGTTAGCAGAGCTCACCAAACGGCACCGCTCTGCCTCTCACTATCAGCAGGATTATCTAAAGGGAGGAGAGCTATCTGCCCAGGGCTAAACACACTTTTGTTTTCCCAAAGCTTTATGGCTTCATTCGGCTAGACAGAGAATCAAAGCTTTCCGTGAAATGTGTGGTAACATCCACCACGCAGGACATGGTTAGGGTAGACAGACGTTACCTGTAACTCACAATTACAGACCCAGTGTTAAAAAAATGACATTTTGTAAACATCCTTCAGCAACAACCAGACAAAGCTGCCGGTCATTGCGTGGCTTTCAGTGCATACACGTGTTGCTACATAGATCTGATAAGCTGAGAAACAACAAAGAGTTGCTGTGAATGTGAAAGTCATCTGTTGTGTTGGCCGTGTCACGAGAAACTCCTCCGTGTGTTATTGCTGTGATCGGTGTGCGAGCTGCAGCTCAACAATCAAAGCAACACACACTTGAAATGCTCTTAACAGCTCCAGCTGCCTGAGATCGATGTTCACCTTGGCTCCAGTGACTTTCACTCTCTGTGAGGTATTGATCAAAGATGAGGCTACGGTGCTGAAATGTGAAAACACTTGTGTTTCTTTCACTATTGTGCATTCATTCTTTTTTCAGCAATTTACTACATGTGTCACATACATTGTAAAGGAGCATATATACTGTATATGTCAATAGAAGTAGCTTCTAGGTGCAAGATCTTGGAGAGAAGTTAACAAATGATCCCTCATCTTGCTCCTATTTCTTCCTCCCCATCATTTCAGTGACTTGCTGAGAGCACCATAACATCCTCTCAGGGCAAACATGGCAGTTCGATTCTTAATCCTTTTACCAGAGGTGATTTTTAACAACTTCCTGGTCCCCTTTCAGTCAAGTCAATGGGTCTGAAGCCTGATCCAGTGCAGGCTTCCTCGGGCCCAGTAAGCCTTAACCTTGGAGTGCCCCCCTCCACTCCCCAAGAGGCCCAGGCCAACAGGGAAGGAGATGGGGGGTGGAGGCAGGCCAGGGGGTGCCGGAGGTGTGTGGAGAAACCAAGGACCTGCCACATTATATGCTTTAACATGACTGGCAAATCCACCACGGTTAAACAAACTTAACCTTCATTTGTGAAACGGTGCAAATCAAAGGGCAAAAAACGACTTGTGCAAGTAATTACCACCGGGGGAGAGCAACAGGGCAAAGGAAGGATGGAGGGAAGAGAGGTGGGAGGGATGGGATGAGGCAGTGGTGGTGGGGGTGGGGTGTTGGGTCTCAGGGACAGCTAGGCGTTAACAGGTTGAATGGAAGGAAATGGGAATCATTTAAGGTGAGGGGCATTTTTAATGAGTTTGCTCAGAAATTGATTTTCCACTGTAATCTTTTATTTATATGCGGCTGGCGGCGTGGCCCCGGCAGAGTGAGGGTCAGCCCTCAGAGCGCCCTGTCAAGGCCCCCACTCCTTCAAACAACACCCCAAAGTCCAGGGAAAATGGTATTCTAGCTAAGGCAAATATTGTCCTGTCTTGGCTTAAGGGGCGAAAAAGCTGTTTGTTCTAAAAAACTTGCTCTTTACTGTTTTTTTCACCATTAAAGAGGAGGCTGTTTAAGAGGGGAAGGCTCTATTGAAAGATAAGTGTAAAACTGAAACAAAATTGTCTCTGTAATTATTAATATTGTTCAATTAATACTGATTAGAAGCATTTCATTCAAACATCTTACGAGGCTTCTGTAGCATCTTACCATTACTAGTTTAAAACTATATCAAAATTAAACTTACTGTACTTTAGACATAGTTAACCTACATATTTGTCTTATTTCACTTTATTTGTACTGATTACTTTTGTCACATCAATAAGTGTCTAATCAAGTTAGTTCAATCTGTGTTATATGTTTTATTTATGGGGTTGACTAAATGTATTGGCTGTGCTCTTTTGAAATATTGATATGGAACTTTTAAATTTCTATTGTTTTGTGAAACTGTTTGCTTAATATATATCACAGCGACGCATTGTCAGTAAGATTTATTTTAATTTAAACCTAAGGCTAAACTTACGGTATTTAATTGATAAATTAAAATGACTTAGGCAAACAGAAATGATTAAAACTACTATCATAAAAGTGAGTAAAACAAGCCATAATGTTCCTTCCATTTTATTATGAGTTATTATGCAATCAGACATAAAACAACATTTCTTGGTCTTAAAGTGCTCAGAAATGTGAACTGAATTTGCATAAAATACAATATATATTATAATTGTTTACATAATTCATATTTTCTCGCAAAAGCACAGCCTAAAACTATATTAAATTAAGTTTCTTTGATATTTTGTGACCTTTATCAGGATATTGCAAAAACTGTGTGATTAATTTCAAAGAAATCTGTAACTTTTATTCATAAATTTAGAAATCATAGAATATTTGTAAATATACTTACATCCACACTTTTTGTAGTGATTTCAAAATATATGAACATTACCTCTTAACTATATGACTACAAAGTTTGAAGCAGATCAGTCGGTCAAGATTTCATTGGCTTATTTAAAATGTACAATTAAATATTTATTAATTGGATTATTTATCCTGTGACATTTTATTGTATAATTTTTGGTTAAAATGTGTCTATAAAAACATTCTCTATTCAGATACGTTATCCAAAAAAGCAATTCCTACCTGTGTCTCTGCATGTCTTCAGTCAGGCTCTGGTTAAGAGGCCTTTGAACATGTTTCTCAGACAGCGCTTTGAGCCATTTGAGCTGTTGCTGAAGTTATTTTGTGACTCTAGCGCCACTTAGTGGTAAAGGTGTTAACTACAGCAGTGCAACACACTTATTTTGTGATTTTAAAATACCCATGCGTCTTTTATTTAAATCGTTTGAGTGATGAGGGACATTTATGTTGACATTATAATTTATGTTCAACACATGGATTCGTTCTGTACAACCAGTATATTCTGCTTTTGGCCACTGAGCAGTTCAGCTGGAGCACCTTGGGGTCAAGTGTCTTGCACAGGACAGCTTTCATCTTTCGCTTTCCGTGTCCAAACTGTATTTTCCTGTGGACTATTAAATTGTTACTTCTCCACTTTTGTGTTGCTTAATTCTCCAACCTGTAGGCTGTATAGTCGCGTGGATGTTTGTTTGTTTTTTTGGCCACATTTCAACGTCCACGTTTTCACAATAAATATATAATCTATTTTACTTTAAGAGTATCAGACAAAAAACTGTAATGATTTAAAAGATTTGATGAGAAATTCAGCTCATCACAGGTTGATTTTTTTTAAACTAAATTTATAGGCCTGCTTAACCTTTCCTGAAAATAACCATTTAAAAAGTTCATGCAGAATTGTATATGTTTTTAAAGACATGAGGGCAAAAATTCAGATGAAAAAGTGGCCGTTTTGAGCAATGCTGATAAAAACGCTCTTTTCCCCCCACATTGCTTAATATAACCTAACAAAACGGAGTCGTTGTCCCTGACTCTCCCTCAGATTAACGTGCAGTAGTAGGTGATAATGAGTCTGAGGTTGTAATTTAGTGAGCCTGTGTTTTTTCGGTAGTTTCACGTTGAAATTCACCATTTTTCATCATGGTGAATTATAAACTTCAGCCTCTCAGGATGTCCAGTCCACAGTTTTACTAACAGGAAACGCATCGAGCTAGCCCTCGTGCACAGGTGCGTGTTGTGCAGGTGAAGAGAGTAGCCTACTTTACTGCATCTGTAACGGAAAACGTGGTCGTGTGCGGCGCTTATTATACTGCAGCTGCTTCTGGTTCTGCCGCCGACACGAGTCACGGATCCGTCAGATATCCAGCTCGACCAACACGTGGACTGTGCATCGTAAGTGTTGTTTTTTAACGTTTGCTAACTTCCAAATTATGGTTAGGTACAGCACCACAAACGTAGTGTGTCATTATATCAGGCAATGCCAGTTACTTGCGCATTAGTTTGTGCAAGTATCAATATTACTTTTGTTGCATCCTGATATGTGATAGCAAATTGTACAATATTGTCATGTGAACAAAGCGTTAGCTATCATTAGCTCCAGTTCTTCTCACACCACAACTCAATTTTCTCTCCTTTGGCTAGTCCTGGTCTCTTGGACACCCAGCAGGCTCACAGTTATAAGGCTGCGGTCCGTCATATGCTACGAATATACATTTTCAACCTCTTCAGTGTCAAAACCAGCGTTGGGATCCATACTTCTTTAGTGCTCTTCAGACTGAGAATGCTGCAGACCCACTTAACAAGATCACCTGTTACTGATATTTTGACCATAACATATTGTAATGTAGAGTAATACAATCAGCTGTCACTATCCATGCCTTCAGTAAGCCTTCAGTTCAACCTGGTTTTGACCTGGAACTGTTACAGATTGGGCACTAAATTGTCATTAATTCACAAGTGTTTATAGTCAGCCAATTTGTTCATAAAGGTGCCTTTCACAAGTTTCAACTGGTTTCAGAGCTCTTCATTGCACTGATTTAGCATTAAGTACGATGCTTTCACCTGAAAGTGATAATATTCTTACACCTTTGTGCAGCTTTCAGTAAGTAAACAACTAAGTTTTAGCACTTTTGAAAGTGCAGTTAGCCTACATCATGCTCAGCACAGTGCAACAAAGCAGCTTCAAAGAGCAATGTGAAAACACAGTTACTATAGCATGATGAGGTTATATATGCAGTTGGCCACCTTGACTGTTTTCTATTCAGTTAACACTCTGACCGAAAATCATCATGGCCTGAACCAACGTTCATATCCTTAGGATGTTGTGACTCAAATCAGTCAATACAAACTTGTTGAAATAGCATCTAAGAGCAGAGCATTATGGCCATTTGTTAGTGACTGATATCACCTTCTAACTAGGTAGAAACTCTGAACCCTCCGACTTCACATGTGCCTGTATCTAACCTTCTTCACTGCATTTGTCTTCAGCCTTCCACCTCATGAGCTCTGATGATTTAGATTTTATGGTGGATTACCCTGATTAGCAGGGACGTTTCTCACAGTCTGAGGCATGAGCCGAGTGGTGTTTTCATAGTTTTAGCCAGCAGGTGGCAGACTGAGATTACCTGTTGCACATGTTTCCCCCTTCCCATTTTTGTTTTACAGAATTTAAGCTTTATAATCTGCCAATTTGTAATGTACACTTGTCACTAAATTTAGCCTACTTGTTAACACTGGCACATTTACCCTTTGGTTCATGAACGTGCATTGTGCCTGTCAAATAAATAAATTAATAAATTGATGCCACATATTTCATCCAAGGAGAGTTTACTGCAATGAATCAATATAAAAATAGAATTTCTTTAATTTGACAAATAATAAGAATGTACATAGAAAGCAAACATACAGGGGGAATCTGTCTGTCTTCATCGCTGGCTCTCTTTAGGAGGCTGCTATTGATTTATTCTGTTTGATTCTATTTTGCCTCCAAAGATTTGGACACGAACGTCCAGTCCAAATGATCTGTCCACTGGAAAGAGAGAAATCTCGAAACACCTCAATAGTTTTCAACGTTTATTTTTTCATTTATCTTCAAAAAGCAAGAAAATATACTCTTTTCTTCCAGAAACAATAAATATACAATATTTCTTTATGAACAAAATGCACAATTTACAAAAGTGGCAACTGAGTGCTCCACCTCCTACACAGTACTGTTTGACTGTATGCATTCAACTCATTTATCACAGTTATAACTGTTATTAGTATGTTCTATTCTCATTATTAATGTCAGTCTTATTTTTCTGTACAGTATTACAGTTTTTGTTAGGTAGAAGATTCCACCGCACAAACTCTTCATAATTACAGGTCTTCATTGTGCTATGCGTTTGTTATTCTACCATGATACTTTCATGAGGTTTGAAGACTGCCCTTTAGAGTCCAGCACAGTCCTCTCGTTGCTTGTGTCATGACTGAGAGCTTATTCCACACATTATGAGACTCGACCAGTTTTGTAAAGACTTGGCTTTTCGGCAGGCTGTAGCTGATCCCTCCCTGTAGGTGGAGGCCAACAGCAGGATTTGTCCTGCCTCAGGCCGTTCCTCCATCTCTTTTCTGCATGTGCTGATGGTCATTCCTTGTTTATCAGGTGCTTTCCACTGCTCTGGTGTGGACGCAGTAGTGTTTTGAGTATTTGTCTGTGAGATACGGCTGTCTTGTGGTCAGGAGGTGAACAGCATGTGTGATAACAGCCAGGCTAAAATACAAGACAGTGTGAGTGTGCTGTGGACTAAGGCTGGCTGTGCCGAGCTGGGGTTAGGCGGAGTGGAGGAAGCTGGACTGGGATGTCGCTCGGTGGCGTAGATCTCCATCTGTCTGTGCTGCTCTTGATGGGTCAGCGGAGGCTCCACTGTCACGTAGCCGTTGATTATCCTCACGTTAGGTGGTGGAGTAGTGCTGGAGTAAAGAGGACACACGAAATCAGGGTTTAGCTCGCAACTGTGATCAGTCAACAAAAAATGAGTCTGCATTAATTTTAATAAATGTTCATTTTTAAACAGAAATGCCAAAATTCACTGGTTCCAGCTTCTCAAATGTGAATATTTGCTAGTCGTCTTTGTCTTATATGATAGTAAACTGAATATCTTGGGTTTTGCTCTGTTGATTTTCTGACATCTGGATCGTCTGTGTGACTATATGGCATTGTTCTGCTAAAACATCATTTTGCAGTGAAACTTCAGTTTACTATAGTTAAATTCAAAACCCACAGTAGTATCTGATTCTGTAATGACCCATGATGATCTATAATGACCTTATGATCTGAATCATACACCAAAGGTGAGTTGCCAGATATCTGTTTGTCATTTTTTAACAAGTGCTCTCACATATCTAATCAACTGTGAAGCAATCAACCCAATAATGGTCTTCTGACATACACAGATCTTACTTTAAATTAAATGTTTCATCAAATATCTTTGTTCAGGTCTTCATTGACATGAATATCACTCCAGCAGCTACTTTCAAAAAACTTCACAATGCCATAAGTTACATTACAGAGCTAAATATATTTTAAAGGGCCGAAAATCACTATAGTAAACGGATCATAACAGATATCTCACCTATCCCCAATGCGAACCCACAGGTCACTGAAGAGGCGGGGTCTCCCGTGGCCGCGGTGAGCTTTGCGAGGCCGCTTGTGTCGTCCGAATTCCTCCAGCTGGCTCAGGCTGTCGGGAAGCAGCATGTGAGGCAGCTCCTCATCTCCGAGGCCGGGCGTGTTCTCTGGGTCCTCCAGCTCCAGCTCCATCTCTGGTGGACTGGTCAGCCAGCTGGTGTCAGTGCTCTCCTTGCTGGAGCCCGCTGCAGGCTCTTCAGCTGGTTTACTCCTGGAGCAGGAAAAACAAGATAGAGAGGATATGGAGTCAGTTTATACTCATTAAAAGCCCACTCAGGATTTTTTTGACCATATAAATCCTTGGTGTGTTCAAAGGTATCGCTGAAGCCTTTGACTTATAGGTGGAAAATAACATTTTTTCTGTCTCTGAACTGATCATAATTGAAAAATATAGGACTGTTTCACTCCTCTAAGATTTCAAAGCGGCTGTCAGTGAATGTTATTGTTTGTGGTTTCAGACCACTCTATTGCTTTCCACTTACAACCCTTGACTTCAATCAAAGACATGAACACCACATAGGACGCCTTGCCCTGTAAACGCTGTACTGAGTGGCAGAAATACCCAGCAGGCAACATTAGAGGAAGTTGTAACTCTTGTGGCCGCGCTGTTGCGTCAAAACTGACATCTGCCCAAAGCAGACCACCCAGACTCATCGGCCTCTCCCCGAAAACATTTGCCATGCTCCTCTTTCTTCCACCCATTACTCATACTTTCTCCTCTCTTGTTCTTTTCCTGTCAATATGGCTCGCATGTGACTTTGTCTTTCAAGGTAGATCAAAAAGAACCTACCGTACACATCATCTGAGGGCATTACACTGAAACAAGCAGCAGAAAGTAAAAAAAACACAGAAACAAGATTTCCTATGCTCATGTCAAAATTTGATATTACTGAATCATATTACTAAACATGATATGATGGATCGTAGTCATGATTTCCACTGCTCACTCGTTATTAGTTTTGACTCTCCGGTCATCATAAATTTGATGGTCTGCACTTCTACTTTTACAGACTTGAAACCCCCCCTTGGTCAGGGTGATGATAGCTCCAGGCCCGCGGTCAAGCTACTGTGGAGCCAAACCCAGCTCTGTTCGGTCTGTCAGTCATATAATCACCCTTTAAGACCTGTTGCCAATCGGTTCTGGTCTGAGGCTAACGGCTTTCATAAACACCTCTCATTCAGCCATCTTGTGGTGTTTTTCCACGCCTGTCATGTCACCTTGTATCAGGGAGCTAAAAGTGTCTGCGTGCATGCACACGTGTAAGTGTGTGGTCGTGTGATTGTGTGTGTGTGTGTGTGTGTGCAGCATACGCAAGTGTTTTGTGACCACAGTAAGTCAGTCCACTTGTCAGCTTTTAAACCAGAACCACTGGCTAAAGCCCACAGCTCTGCAAACAGGGCGGAGGGAGATAGGAAGGCTACGTTTACAGCTGTAGTTTGCAGTGAGAAGTTTGTAAAAGCCCCAGCTGGATGGATGGATGGATGGATGGATGGGGATGTATTTACTGCTTTTAAAGAGATGCCCCTTGTTTTGCCTTGTTTTTCATTTTCAGCCTGATTCAAGTGGCTTTTGTTACTATTTTATGGGCCAATGGATCAACCCCCTAGGTGAGAGGGGAGCTGTTCTGTGCCAAGGAAAGGGGTTGCACACACACTGAGATATTAAGAGGGATTGTAGAAGGTTTTTGTGAAGAAATGCTGCAGGATGCCAAGCCTCTGTGTGAGTTTGAGTGTGTGTACAACCCTGCTCCTTGGCACTGTGCATCACACCACTCACCCTGCGTACACATGCGTACGTGTGTGTTTGTGTTGACCGTGGTACCAGTGGCTGCTGAGAACAGGCAGAACCACCACTGGCAGCTCGCCTTTGGCAGCCAGGGGAGAGAGAGAGAGAGGAAGGAAGGGAGAGGGAGCAAGGGAGGAAGGTGAGGGAGTTGATGAGGTATCAAAGGATTCCTGCATAGCTGAGCTTTATTTGTTACAGAGCACAATTTGGACAGCATCTGCATTGCACTTCAATAAATCTACTGAGGTTAAATAGCTCGACTCTAGAGAGAATAAGACGGATGCGGACTGGCTGAGTTGTTACTTTCTTTCTCTGTTTGATGGGCTCTGTTGATGTATGTCCACATGTATCTGCACGCCTGCCAAAAACTAAGAGTGCACAAATGCTCTGTTTCACAGGCCATATTACCATAACATTATCAGTGCAATCCTGGCACAGAATCGCACCCTCTTCGTCTTTTTCCATTCATTATCTTGTCAGGTTATCTCAAGGTTTCAAGTGTTACCTGTGACTGTGCAAAACTGGAATCATCCAGTGCTCATAACTGAATCACACTGGAATTATTTAGTATCCAAAATAAAACGATGCATATGTTCTGTTCTCATCTACAACCTTGTTGTCAGATTCAGTGAATCACTGTAATTGTGTCATCAGATATATACAATAAGTAATCCAGACAATCATCTACTTTTTCTGTTTTTCAATGACAGATTTGTGTTTGTTTCTTTGTAACCACAGCACTTTAATCAAATTATATGCTCTGTCATCTGTTACAGTCTTCTGCGCTTACTCACTCTGTGACTGGCTCTTGGTGATCAGAGGGCATGTGGACGATCTCGTAGCCCTCCTGCCTCAGGATGTCCAGCACACTGTGGTTCCCCAGAAAGTGACCTAACAGTAGATGGGGAGAAAAAAAAAAAGTCATGACAGATCGAAGAGAAGCAAGACAGAGTTAAAACCAGTTTTTTGCTGAGCACGCATTTTGTCTGTATGACTAAATATAACCTGGCTGGATGGTGTTTCATAAAAAAGCGTTTTGATGCTAATAACAGCAACTTAAAGGATAATAAAAACACCATTACTTTGGACGATATCCACGTCATTTATCTAACTCAGACGGCTGAAGCCTCACATTAACTTCAGCTGAACTTTGGAATTCATTTTTGCATTACATTTGTAATGTGGATTTTGTCCCCCATCACTTACAATTAAATCGATTTAGGAAGAGATCTCTCCATGGCCAGTACTGACAGGAGGAACAATTATAGTGACCAATAACTCTGTCAATGTACACATGGGCATGTGAGTATTGTTTTAAGATAGATTTGAAAAAAATGTGAATCTATCTTTTAACATTTTAGTGTTTTTAGCCGAGCTGGAGGTGTGGCTCTAGGAGATATCTCACGTTTGAACAGATTGCCATGCAATTTTTTACAGACATTCATGGTTCCCAGACAATGAATCCTAATAATTTTGATGATCCCCTGACTTTAAATCTAGCACCATTAACATTTTAATTAGTCACTTATGACCAAACACCTACAAAACTAATGTCATTCCCATCAGCCTCAGCTGTACTTTGTGTTTTGTGCTAATTAGCAAATGTTAGCATGCTAACACGCTAAACTAAGATGGTGATCATGGTAAACATTATACCTGCTAAACATCAGCATGTTAGCGTTGTCATTATGAGAAAGTTTGCCTGCTAAAGTTAGCATTTAGCTTAAAGCAACGCTGTCCCCAAACACCTCACAGAGCTGCTAGCAAGGCTTCAAACTGTTAGTATCGTTTAGTATATAAAACCTTCACTATTTCTATCCACGCTGGTGACTCTAGGGATGGCAATGTTGGTTGCACAAAATGCAGTGCAGATATGCATTGTCCCCAGAGGATAAATCCTAAACACTTCCCCTGATTCCCCTAACTTCCACCTTTCACCACCGTATGCCCGACATTCAGTAGACCTCCCCCACCAAAGACGATATTTTTCCACCCAAGGTGTAGGGATACTTACTGTATATAGTGTGACAGTCCTGCTGTAGATAGAAGCAAGAAACAGGATTGTGGAGAATCTGTGAGATAACAAGTTCAAATGCAAGTTCGCTCCTCATCTACCGAGCCCACTTGTTGCTCTGTAATGACCCCATATTGTCGGCACTCAACCTCTTGCCTCCTCTCCGCCCCTCTCCCTCTTTCCTCCACCTTGTATATGATTCCTTCAGACTGACATCAAACATGCAGGCCCCAGCCCCATGCTGATAAAAGCTTTTTTTTTATTTCTCCCATCACCCGATAATCCTGCGTGTCACTCAACCCAGCAATAAGCTGTAATGTAGCCTGACATCACCCCCACCGCGCACACACACACACACACACACACACACACACACCCTAACAGAAGAACTCATATTTGTGCTCACACATATACACAAACCTGGACATGCAAACATTTGCACACACGCAGGAATTCACACACCTCAGCTCTCTCCGCTGCAGCTTATTAACAACACGTTGACAATATTCGAGCCTCTTACTCGCTTTTTGTCAGGGCCTTCTGCTCCCACTCAGCTCCTCACCCCCTACCAATTTTATCATTATAATGTTCTTGATCATTCCTGAAAGTCAAAGAAAGAGGCACGCAGTGTTACACTTTCTTGGCAGCCGAGTTCAAAGGCAGCACTGGGATAGGCTGCGGAGTGAAAGGAGGCTTCTAACAACAGAGTGTCGGTGAGATCAGATGGGATTACACAGAGGGGAGAGTGTGAGTTTATGTCAAGGGTGAAGGTGGGTGTATGTATTGTGTGTGTGTGTGTGTGTGTGTGTGTGTTCTTGTTTTGCTATACTTATACAGACTAAATATGCTCATAATGGCAGAAGTGAGGATGTATTTCTTATCCTTGTTTCTTTAAGAACTTTTTCAGGGTTGGGGCAACATATACAGAAAAGGAACCAAAGTTTTTGTGTAGGACAACAGTAACAAGTGATCTTGTCAATCAATAAAATAAAATGTACGTACAGAAAACAGAGTTAAAAATTCAGATTATTATTTTTTTAGGGAGACTAGCAGCTTGGCTCTGTTAATGGCAATGTCGGTCCGTCAGTCGGTCCACCACTTTGATCGGATTGAAATATCTCAACAACTATTGGATGGATTGCCATGAAATTTTATACAGATAGACATGGTACCCAAAGGATGAATGCTAATGACTTTGGTGATCCCCTGACTTTTCATCTAGCGCCACAAGCAGGTCAAAGTTTTCACTTATCAAGTGAAATATCTCAACATCTACTAGGTAAAATGTGCCAATCCATCAAGTAGATTCTGCTTGTACAGACACTCATGGTTCCCCGATGATGTATCTTAATGACTTTGGTGATTCCCTGGCTTTTCCTGCTACCATAAGGCTGACATTTGTGGTTCAGAGTAAAATTACCTAACAACTGTTGGATGGATTTGATTCAGACATGCATGCTCCCCTCAGGATGAATTGTAATAACTCTGGTGATACCTTAACTTTTTCTCTAGCACCAACCATCAGGTCAAAACTTTAATTTGTCCACTTGGTTTATGACCACATATCTGCAAAACTAATGACATTCCCATCAGCCTCAGCTGGACTTTGTGTTTACTGCTAATGAACAAATGTTAGCATGCTCAAACACATGAATGTGAACATTATATCTGATTAGTATCAGCATGTTAGCATTACCTTTGTGAGCATGTTAGCATGCTGATGCTATCATTTTGCTCCAGTCATTGTTGTGCCTAACTACAACCTCACAGAGCCTCACTAGAATGTCTGCTCTTAGTTTTGTTTTACTAAAAAAATGCCTTTTTTGGCAAATTGAAAGTTTGGCAATTGACCAGTTTGTGGCCAGTTTGTGTCCCATGCTTGTGGAGAAACTGCAAAAGATGTACTCTATGGTTGGTTACAACATAACATATACAGTAAGTAGTAGCCTATAATACTAAGGTTAAAACATAATTGAGAAAATGACTGCTAAGATGTATACACTCAAAAAAGTCCCACTACACAAACACCTGTTAAATTACTACCAAGAATAATTCTTCCTCTCTTACATTCCTCTCTCTTTTCTTTCATCCCTTTCTCCTAACAAGACGCTGGGGCCAAAGTCAGCTCATTCAGTGACTGCATGCTGACAGATTCAACCACCCTCATATCTGTGTCAAGCAGCTATTTCATTAATTTCTGCAGGCCGGGGGCAGAGAAGAACACCTCCTGTGTGTTCTGCCGGGTGTGAGGTCAAGCTGACTGTTTGATGTGCTGACTTGATTTCCTCTGCTCTGCTGTCATGCGTAAAACACACACACACACAGAGCAGTGTGTGTGTGTGCGTGTGTTTATTTGTTTCGATGATGACATTGTAGTTTTCCTTCACAGCTGGAAGACAACCACATGTTTTTCATTTCTAAGACACACCTGCTGTAAATCTGACATGCTTTAAACATTTAATTTGCTGAGTATTCCTTTCAGTATACCCCAATTGTTGTTTCCAGGATCCTGTAAACATGCACCCACTCCTTAAACAACCTACTGTATACACAAACAAACAGGCCAGCAATGCAAACACTTTTGTCTGCAACCCAAGGCTAAAAGAAGACATGAATAAACTGCAAACAGCTACAAACACACACTTACGCACACATGCTCCCTCACACACACAAACAAACTGTCATTCTCATTGTGAACACCACTAATTTCTCAAATTTGGGTAACTTCCATGTTTGAACTTAAATTGAGGGATTGCACGGTTCCCCATGAGTTGGCACAATTTGTCAAACAAACAAAACTGTTTTTCTGAGTTCCTACTAAATTTGGACTTTTGGAAAAAGTTTATTCACGAGCTTTTCATCTGACAACAGTGGCATGTGTATTGTTTGTTTCTGTGTGTTTTTGTGGTTCATCCCTGTGTGTGTGTGTGTGTGTGTGTGTGTGTGTGTGTGTGTGTGTGTGTGTGTGTGTGTGGGTGAGTGACTGGGAACAGAGATAATAGCTCTTTCCATACAGATGACTGTGTGTGCGTGTGGGAGGCTGGGCTAGCGTGTTTGTTTGCGGAGTATCTAGACAGTAAACAGTGCGATGCTTCTGAAGCAGAGAGCAGACCCAACAAACGACTCCATTAGCCAAGACGTAATGAGAGGTCAGCTGACTCCTAAACCCTCCCCTGCTGCATGTTGCGCTCGTAGGCTGACTGCACTGGTAGTACACTGCAAAACATGCTGCTGCTGTTTGGGAAACTTTTAAATTACTTTTACTTTTAAATTTTGTCTCTTTTCTATGTTCTGGTGTTTCAAAATCCTCTGCACACAGGAAGTGATGAGCATTTTAATTTGAAAGAAAATGAGTAAAAGAGGAACAATGGAAGTTATCGTGAACAAAGCAATATATAATGTACAGAAACTTATCCTTTGTCCAAATGTCATACTATATACTAATTGTATACAGTATGTACTATATGCTATATTCTTGATTAGAAGACGGACCCCATGACTTTGGAAGGCCACCGCCAATTAAACTTAACAATGAGAAAGCAAAATGTTATTCCAAAGATTTTATACTTATTTTTTCCTTGTGCTGTATCACCACCATTAGCACATTATTTTAATGTTTTGCAGCTGTGAGCAGCCCCTCTATTTCCATGATTAATGTTTTTATGGTTATGTTTAGGCACTCACTCAGAGCACTTGGTTAAGGTTAGGGAAAGATTGCGGTCTTGGTTAAATACTGAAAAAGTCAAAAGTGACTTGAAGCATGAGACAGGATGTGTTTACTTACTTATTAACATTTAATCGAAACCACAATCTTTCTGTAACCTTAATCAAAGAGACTTGGTTGCCTAAACTTAACCACACTCTGGACTGCACTCTTTATGCCCACCATTCACCCTAAACAACCTCTTTATATATCATCATCACTTCCTTCTTTCTAAAAAAACATGCCACTGAACATACTCCAGACAGTGATTATGTTTTCCTTAAAATGTATTTGGCAAAACAAATTAGTAGTATATAAATGTAATTTCCAGGAGGAATTCAAGCGTTTTTAGTATACTTAACTATTATTTGCCAGTGTGAAAACTTGCTTACAATTAATTGTGTAGTATGGAGTTGGGATATAGCTTCAGTCTTTATCATCATTTACATCACAGTGTTTAATCTGCTAAGTGATCTGTGGCTAAGGCTAAGAAAGAAGCAAACTAACTTGTGGTAATGTGGCTTCAAACCACTTCCAACCTCTTTCACGTACCACCCAACCCTCCGGTCTTTCTTCCCACTCTGCTGTCATCACTCTAATAAAGCAGATATGCCTTAAATATTTTCTTTGCAAAAAAAAAAAAAAAAGATTCAGTTTTAAGTACAGCAACCGTGATTTTTTTTTTTGCAGTGTGTACGCTACCTTACAGGGTGTTTCCCCTCCTGTGGCTCCTGAGAGCAGAGTTAATGACCCAGTTACTCCTCTGTTTAATAACCTCTCCATCCTGATTTCCACTTACAGTAGCGACTTAATGTACTCCACTTCTCCCTCTGTCTGTCTGTGTTTACTGTAGCCACCTCTTGTCTCGGGCCTGTCTCTTCTATCTGTCTGGCTTTCCAGACTTATTCGTGTCTTTTTAAAGACATCTGTGCTTGTCTGGTTGTCACTGTGGCTCTGTCTTCCATCCTCTATTTGTTTATTTGGTTCTCCTCTCTCCGTGCACGTTTGTGTATGAAGGTATTAGTGTGTTTTGCAAAAGGAGGTGTTGCAGCATGTCTCTGTGGTTGACACCAGCCATCTTGGCACCTCTTTACTCAGACCCAGCCTGGGCCTGCACTCCTCCTAGCTCTCTAGCCCCCTTTCCCTCTCTCCATCACAGGCTCAGTCTCACCATGCCTCCCTTTACGTCTCCCTGGTCTAGTCATCCTTTCCTTTCTACATCCCTCTTGACAACCTCGAAAGTGCAAAGACCAGCTGGTTGTAGTGCAGGAGGAGAATGGAAACTGAGAGCCAGTTAGGCATTAGAGATTGGTCCAAAAATGAAGAAAACTCACAGGAAGAGAATTATGTTATTTTTCAGTTTTGCCCAAACAAATGTGTTTGCAATTACACTGTGTAAACAATGGATCAACTGATACACACTAGTGGTTTAAAAAAATCCCACATGGCTTGCAAGCAGACCACCTCATATGAAAACTGCAATCAGAGCACAAACAGTAAGAAAATGAAGAGAGAAAACATGAGGGAGGAGAGTAGAAATAGGCAATTTAGTGGTGGATTGAGTGAATAAAGAGAAGAAGGATGCAGACAGGATGGATGGATGGATGTCGAGAATGAATTGAGGGAGTGAATGGAGGTGGAGGAGGATAGATGGCGTGCATGATCAGAGGGCGAGAAGGATTGCATTGACGTACACCCTCCGTGCAGCCAGAATGCATGCTGGGTACTGTTGCTACATTATGGTCCAAACAAACACAAGCTGTTGCCTCCCAGCCATTTGAACAACAGATGAAAGAGAGATGAGAAGATGAGGGGAAACGAGGAGAAAGAGAGAGAATACAGTGATGAGAGAACCTCTGTGAACAGAGAGGAAAAATAAAATCTACCCCGCCACTTTATAGTTGACATGGGTGTGTTCCTCTTTAGGTTTGTTTGGAAATGTGTTCCCATGTGAGTGTGTACGCAGGCTGAGATGATGGGGAAAATTCCCCGTCATCTCCATGTGTTTTGTGAATGTCAAATGGGTGACAAATTAAAGGAAAAACTAATATGTAAGGTGTTGGACCACCATGAGCCACCAGAACAGCTTCAGTGCTCCTCCGCTCTGAACTCTACTGGAGTGATGAACACCATTCTTTCATAACATATTCCCTCATCTGGTGTTTTGATGGTGGTGGTGGCCTACCACGTCAGTCTGAAATCTCCTGTAGTTCAATTGACCCTTTTCCAAACCCCGCCTCCAAACAAAGATTGTCCAATCATAGCTTAGCAACCGTACAGCCGGCCTGCTTTGGAATTCTCCACATGCAGAAACAGTATGCATGGGTCAACAATAAGAGGGATACTCGATATATCAAGAGTTTGGAGGGTGGGGGTGTTATTATTTATTATTATTTATTATTATTTATTGCCTTTCCAAAACTAAAAACGCAAGCGCAAAGATGTAAGGAATGGATTAAACAGTGTGTTTATCTGGTCTAACCTATAAGCTGCAGTCAATAGCATGCCCAGCTAACTAGCTACAATAGCAACCTAGTGTTATTTCCCAAGGCAAGGGGCATGTCATTAACTAACTACATTGTTTTGTGGGGTTACAGGTTACGTAAAAAAAAAACCTGTTCTGGACTAAAATATCCATCCTGTGGGAGCCAAAATGCTACCAGAGTTTAAAGTAACAATAACGGCTCTGTCCTTCCCTTTACTTGCTTTGGAGAAATTTACACTTCAGCAACTCCAGCCAGACTTGTGTCACATGGATCATCAGTTTGTGAGGATGCTGACATTTTCCCTGGGACATGCAGCTTCAGCCTCAGTCTTTTAGCATTAGATTCATGTGCATATTTAAAACCCTTTACAGGGTTCATGTTTTAAAATGAATCAGCTCGATCAGCTGGAGATTGAGTTCTCAACCAGCTCTAGCGTTAGCTAGATTAGCTTTACACCAGAGCTGACAGCTGATAACATTTGCTGTCGACAGTTGTCATTTCAGCCATCAACATCGGCTTAGTGAAGGGTCAGTTCGGTACATCATTTTCATACTCATCAAATAGTTCAGTAATGTATGGAAGCATCTACATTTGTTGTACCTGTATGTGGGGAAAGTCTCTCTCTGACTTATTCTGCGTAGCACTACCACTCTTTCCTTAAACAACATATGAGTAATGCAACAAAGACTTTAATAAGCCCAGCATCCCCGCGTCTTGCTGTGCATTTCCATTTACAGTTTTACAGTGCCGGGATCCCTCTATAAATCACACAGCAGCCTTTGGATTAACAGAGCGGAGCCGGAGAAGCAACTACCCACGGCACTTCAGAAATAGTTGAACCATTGCCTTGAAAACAGAGCACTGCTTTCACTTGATGTGTAAATCTAGAAACGCAGGATGGTAAATTCCACCTCTCAGCTCGGCTTTGGGTTTGTAGTAGGGGAATAATCTGGAGTCTTTCCCCTCAGCCTCCCACATCTCTCACTCATTCCTCATCTCCATAATGACTTCACTTCCTATGCATGCGGCACGACGTCTGTCTGTCTCCCTGCACCATACTGAGGTGTTATGAGTGACAGCTGTTGATGGGGCTGTTCGCGTCCAAGTTCTGGTTGACGTTCCGGTCAAATACAGAGATCAAGAGAGTCGAGGGGATCGGATCCAGAGGCCGCCTGCTGCATGCAGTGGGCCTGACCCCGGTCCATGTCAGAAAGGCTGGAGGGCGGGCTCACTGGTTCAGTGTCAGAAGCTTTAAAGTGATTCCCCACGTTTAAATATTTAGACTGTGTGAGCTTGCCGCTGCAGTCTGCAAAGCTCTAATGGTGGGCAGAGAGAAAGTGAAGAAAGTGGGTGAGGTGAGGGGAAAAACAGACGGGTGCAGAGAGGGAAAGAGGGAAAGTAGTCTTGGAGGAGGAATACAAAGGCACAAAGAAATAGAGAGAGGAAGGGAGGTGAGCCGAACCTACAGTGGAGCTAACAATATTTAGTGAAAATTGCCCTCATTGTTTGTTTTTGTTCCTGTCAGCTGTGGTCTTTACCATCTCTCCCTGCTGGGACAAGAGGAATATAGGGAGCAGCTGGTCAACAGTGGAGAAAGACTCCTTTCTTATGTGGGACACATACACACACGTGATGGAAGTAGCCATGGCATCCTCACGGAGCTCTGTCTCTTTCTCATCTCATTCTTGCACCGTTGGTTCATTTCCTCCCCTCCACCTTTCAGTTAAAGTTGCAGTTAAGAAGGAAGCACGTTGAGTTTTCATGTGAGCAGGTAGAAAATAATCCCAGATTTCCTTTCATCACAAAAAATGCTTATGTGCATGTCATCTTGTTTATGTGTGCCTACGTGTGTGTGTTGCTGACATACATTACACAGACATGCTGCCCAGCAGGCATGAGCTCAGAGTTAAAAGTAAGTGTGTAGGTATGTGATTGTGTATGTAGCCTACGGTATGTATGCGCATGCTTGTGTCTAAATGTGTGTGTTTTACATCAGTTGTTTCTCAGGACCAGAGGCCAGCTGGTTTTCATTTTGACCATTTAATCAGGATCTGATTTACACCTGGTACACCAGGTGAATGCAATTAACTACCAAGTAGGAAAACCAGCAGTACTGTAGGTCCCAAGAAGTGAACCTTTGTATTCTTGTATACTTTGGTCTACACAGTTTTTAATGTGTGCATGTAAGGCAATATTAATTCTCAAAAGATCAAAGCAAGTAAGACCGTAGCATCCATGTGTTTATGAAATGTAGCATTAAGCTTTTTGGCTTTAAAAAGGCTGAGATGTTCTTTCAGTTGCTAATGAAGTGTGTAATCTTTGAACAAGCTAATGAGCTGTACTGATTTAATTAGAGCTAGGAATCCAACCAGGGTAGCTAAGAGTTACCATAAGACGCTTTCACGCAAACTCACAAAGTTACAGCACATTCCTGAACATTTACAAGACAACTTAACCTTACATGGGTACCACAATAGAGCCAATTCTGTTGCTACAGTAGTTAGATTTTGTGCATGCTAACATCTCAGGTCAACTTTGTTCATATAGGGAAGAAACACATTGGGCCTATTAGTGAGAGTATATAACCTGTGGGAAAGAATCTGTCTAAAAGGATACATGGTTATCTTCCAGAGAAAATGTCATGTATCCAACAAAAGCATAAAGGAATAGGGTAAAAGTATTTATATCAAAACACTACTAAACAAATTATTTTTACTTTTAAGTCTTTTCTGATGCTTTATTAATTTGTTAAATGTCAGGTGCATTCCCGTTAAAAATAGCACAATGTGTATGTTTCAGGTGATGCACTACATTATAACCCAAGTGATTCAGATTGGATGCATATACTGTACTGTATTTGCATTAGGCATTCAAAATATAGCAAAGTGAATAGGTTTCTTTGCACGACATTTAATGAAACTATAATGTTGGGATTTGTTTTTCAATTCAATTTCAAATTACTTAGTCTTGTCATTCCAAGATAGTGGACCATGACTATATGTGCAAAATCTAGCAAAGTAGTTTAAAGTGTACACAGTTGTATACACTGTAAACATACTGTAGAAGCAGGTATAGTGATGAACTTTTTAAGAGGCAATAAAAAGTGCATAACATATTTGTACATTTTCATTTCTGTTTCTTGGATGAAACTTAATTAATTTATCTTTTGTGTATTACGCAGACAATCCATAAATAAATATCATTTACTGAAAGGTAAGCGTACGTGTGTTTGTGTGTGTGTGTGTGTGTGTGAGTTGAGTGAGAGTGAGAGTGAGGTGTGAAAGGTGTAGTACTGCTGGGAAGGACATTTTCACCAGAACAGAAATTGCCCTGTATGTACCAAAGCGCTACACACTATGCAGTGGCGCACACACATTCACCCTGCAGCAAACAACACTGGCTTCTTAGCCAAACCACACTACTGTTAAAAATAAATTTAAATGTGTGCTAAGCCCATAACTGTCAGTAGGAAAGCACTAATAATATCTCTCTGTCTCTCCCTCTCTATCTGTCATCTCCACCGAGCAGGAAACAACACATGACGCACATACATGGTATCTCCCTCACTTCATAAAATGCTGCACTATGCAGAAGGGAAGACAGCATGAAGCAGAAGAGACAGAGCTAGACAGCAGTGAGGGATGGCGTCGGTGTAATAAAGTCGAGACAGCATCCGATGGAAAGGACAGATAGGACAGACCAGAAAGATAGCAGCTTTAGACAGATAAACTGGCAGGCAAGACAGAGACAGGTAGAAAGATGGAATTAGAGGAAGACAAACCGGAGTGCAGGCAGCGACAGACAGATGAGAAAAATGGCTGAGAAAAGCAGATATCTAAGAGAGGAAGAGCCACGGAGACAAAGTGACATGCACGCCAAGCAGACTCTCTTCCTCAGTCATCACTTCAACACCACAACACCACAAGCGACTGCAAAACACATGGTCCCGTTCTGCCTGCACAATGGGCTATTATAAGCCTGTTCAGCAGAACGTACGCACAAAAATCAACTTTCTGCAAACAGATCCAAAGTGGCTCAGACTTCAAAACAAACAACTTGTATTTTTTTACAGTAACGACTCTTTTTGGCGATAAATATCTCTGCAGATCATATGACTTTGCGTCGCATGCATACTCAGACACACGTGTGAGTGTGTGTGAGTGCGTGTAGTGGTGTCTAGGCCGTGGCAGCGTCAGGAAATTCCATGGGATGTTTTCAATAAGGCCGGGCAGCGGCAGCCAGAGAACTGGCAAATGAAAACCTGCTGAAGCACACCACAGAGCTCCAACAACACACTGCCTACCCTCGCAGCACTCCTCAGCACAAATGATAACTCTGTGTGTACTTGTGTATAAAAATGACAGTGTATGTTTATTATTTGCGTGTGATTGAGACAGAGGGCGACAGAGAATACATATTTTGCTGAGCGAGTGATGGATAAAAAGTGCATTGAGGCTTGCATCTGTTTACAATAGCAACCGAACAAGTGTCCAATGTGTGTACGACGTGTCTGCGAGCATGCTTTGCCTTTACTGCTATCATCTGGTGTTGTTGTGTCATTCTGTCCAAGGGGAAACAGTGATGCGTTCACTTGGCCTCACAAAGAACGCTAACGTCATGCTACAGTGGGTGCCTGTGATTGGTGCCCATTACATAATACTGATAGTAATAGTGAACAGCAGTGACCACAGTGCTGTAAAGGAACAGGATGAGAGACTGTGAGGAGACGGAGGGAAAGAAGACAGAAAAGCTCAATAGACATTTTAGATAAATATTCATTCAGTGACACAATGCTATTCACTTCAGTCAAAAAGAAATTGTTTGACATTTTCCCCCCATTTCCAGTCTTTTTTTCTTTTCATTTAACCTTTACTTTACTAGGAAATCCCTTGAGATTAATTGTCTTTTTGAGGGAGAGCAAGATAGCACACCATTACAAAGTTACAAAAATTATAAAATAGAGCACGTTAAAAACAGAAAAGGGACAATAGATACATAATACAAACTCCAGTTTAGGAATAGCAATTGCACTCTTCATACAATTTACGCTAAGCTAGCTTACTGGCTGCTAGCTTCATATTTAACGGACAGCTTTGAGAGTGGTATCAATCTAATCATCTAACTCTCGGCAAGAAAGCGAATTGGCTTATTTTGCAAAAAGTCAAACAAGCTGACAGAGACACAGTCCTAACATATTATATCACCTTATAAAGTTGTTATGGCTAATGTGTTAGCAAATTGTTGCCTTACACATCCAGAAGACACGGATAAACCTCACGGAGAGACGTCATGTTTCTGGTAACCTAACAAATGTAAATGAAAATCCAATATTCAGTCTCCTTTTAGCTCTGGTTTGGACTCTTCTAGCTAACTCCTAACAAAAATGACGATGTCTTTAGCTGTCACTAGCTAATTGCTAACTTTGTTGCTAGGCAGCGTACAGTGGTTTATCTGAGTTTTTTTTTTCCGCTGAAAAAGCTGCTGCTTGAAAAAGGGATGAGAGCAGTGAGACTGAACCATATAATACATTTTTGGGACTTAAAACTATAAACCAAATTAACGAGCTACCGTAAATGAGGCTTAATAGCTGCATAGAGCTGCAGAGTTAAGTGAAAAGGTTCATGACTGCGAGCGACCTCTTTAACATTACATGTAGTCATTTGATACAAAGGCAGTAAAAAGTACTGAGTAGTGGAGTTTTTTTCTGATGTATTGTAGGTTTACGGTAATGTAAACTCACTGCATAAGAATTCAGCTATTCAAAATATATTCTGAATTACTGACTGAAACAGAGAAACATGTTGACTGAGTTGCTTCTGTGGACCATCGATATCATAAAATCTTGGCCCAACAGCAGGCTCCAGTGAGAGAGTAATACTGCGAAGTCAGTCTCTTTTATACTGCCTGGGGTAATTCAATTATGCCTGCTGGAGCTCTTTTACCTCTGTAATTTGTATTAATAACCTGTTGGTGAAAGTGAAGAAAATAAAGAATGTCTGTTACAACATGTGCGTGAACGCAGATGTGTGCAGGATGGAGGCAAAAGAGCAGAGAAAAAGAGAAAGAAACTGCTTTAGCAAGTACAAAAGCATACATTCTGCACATAAAAGTACTTGTGCTACAGGAAGGTGTAGGTGTACAGCGAGAGGAAGGGGGGAGGTTGGGAAGTAAGGTGCTGAGCTGAGCAGAGATGGATTTCCTGCCTGAACCACTTTATACACACGCTGTATAGTTTAATTACCCTGTGAAAAAACTCCTGGATCGGACTACGACATCGGTAACTCTAGAGGGCCTTGACCTGAGCGCTGCCCCAGCTCTTTCCCGACAGTCCTGTTTTCCTTCTGCGCTCTGGACATGGTTCAGGCTGGAAGTGAGGGGTCCAAGGGAAAGGCAGCTAGAGGGGCCATTAATATTTATCTCTTGTATGGCATAAATACAACCCGATAAACACAAAAACAGCCACTTGACGCAGACATAAATGGACACAAAAGAGGGTTATAGTAACAGAGAGATCGTTGGCCTGTCAGACAAACAGTCAGAGCCAGGATCATCACAAGTCCCACGTTATGACTATTCCATTTTATAATCCACAAGAAGAAGCCGTGTACTTTGAGCCCAATGCCTGCAGTTACACACGTCATGTTAATGTGATTTTTGAGATCTGATCATAAAGATTGGATTTTATGTGATCACATTATTGTACGTTCACATTTGGCCTGAAAATGGCTGTTATACATCTCCCCGGGTTGTATTTATTTTAAAATATGTCTGGACAATCTCAAATCTCACACCTCATATCCTCTTTATTTCTCTTCATTACTCAAAATATGCTTTGCGGTTAGATTGTAATCAGACTATAAGCAGAACTCCTTTCACAAAGCAAGCCTGACCACTTCCACAACTACCGTTTTTTTTTTTTAAATCTTGAAGAGCAATGTGAGCACAGTCAGATTTTGTGGGAGTCCAGGCCGTCACTTAATACATCCTGGCATCATTGGATGATAAAATTTCATGGCTGGTTACGGCCAAAGGGAAACTGGGACCAGCAGGGACAGTTACAGGACCGTAAAGACATGAGTCAGCATCCTGAAGAGAGAAATAATAGATGAGAGAAAGGAAGCTTTGTGATTAGGGCATGGGACAGTCTTTATAAGGCTGTTTTTTTAAGTCATTTTTGCGTCTTATTTGGTAAATCTGCATCTAGAGACCTTGGAGGCCCAGTTTATCATCTGAGATCAGCAAAGTAAACTACTGGTAGGAGACATGATAAGTATGGTAGACAGATGTTCAGCTGGATTTACTAACTGTTATAAGAGTATTTGTGCTGGTATATTAGGGAAAAGTTGTGGTGGAAAAGATTTAGTTTTAATAACCTGTATTCTACACAGATCTGCAATGAATTAGTTACAAGTTTTAATTGTGTGGTCATAAAATTTGAACTTTGCTGATACTACACTATAGCATTAGCGAAAGACAGACGACAGCGAGCATGGCTTTTTGAGAAGTCTTTTCTTTTTTGAGTTTCAATACATTTTTTTTTATTTCCTTATAAGTATGTTAAATGACTTCAACTGCTATAGTTTTACAGACCTCTCTAAAAATCATCTTTCAGTAATAGTTTAATTGCAGTCTTAGTAAATGTCTTGAAGTGCCCTCAACATATTGTAGCTGATATGCATATTGATATTTATTTTTTTACTACTAGTTTTTGATTTCTTTCTTGAGCTTCTTCTTGAGTTCTCCTTGAATGAACCTAGAAGGCAGCCCCAGTAACTAGCTGTGTAATTAGCTTCTGCCGTAGTAAATCAGACACTAATTACATGCAGATTGTGAGTGCAAAATTGAATGAACGTGCAGCACGAATTTTCCCTGCTCTTTCATGTATGTAAATCTGGCCCTCATTGACTGCTATCTGCTCTGCTTCCTGAGGCCTTTACCTCTGTGTTTACTGTATGTGTGAGTGAGTGAATGTGCTTGTTTATGCACATTATAAAGTATGCACACATGTGCGCAAGTACTGAATGCATGTTTAAATATGAATCCAAGTATTCTGTATGCGTGTGTCTGAGAATGCGTGTGTGCATGCTCAGGCTACGACTGTAATGGTTCTTATCACTTCACACTAGCTGTCAGTTCTCTCTCACACACACTGCAGCCTGTAGGTGACCCGACACACATGTTCACCTCCAGTCTATCCAGGCCAGGTTGGACGCACTGGAAAGCTCGCACATAGCTGCCTTACTGATGGGCTGGAAGACATGAGGCTGCATTAGAAAAGATTTTTATGGTAAAATGCGCAAAACATGTGACCGAGTCCCTGTTGGTTCACTGCAATTTTCTAAATGACAAAAATTCACAAGACTATGCAAGTAGCAGTGAGGGATGAGAAATGTCAGTTTTATGTAGATGGGTTTTGAACACTGCTGCACACCATCAAATCACTATCTATTCTAAGTTAAAATGCTTGCTAGGAACTGTTGGTAGTCTGCTTAATGTAAGACATGACAGTCTGAGCCTCAGCCACATACACAGTCACATATTTATCCACCACCCTTTTTCTCAGCACTGCCCTTCTACACATTTAAACAGATACACATATTCACATCCAGGAACTGTCCAGTAAAACAACCTATGTTAGCAAGGGAATTTAGACATAAGTGCCTTTAGTAGTAGTAGTAGTAGTACATTCAGACTTGGGAAAACCTTTCTTTCACTGTCTTCATCCCAAGGGATTCAGTCATTTAATCATGTAACTCACACTCACAAGTTCAGTTTAATGTTTACTTTCTGCCCTCTGTGTTTAAGTTTGAACTGAGCTCTCACACACCAGTACAGTTCTGCATCAAAGCTTTAACTAGCTTTAATTAACTTTGCCTTGTTAGTTTACAAGTCATACAGATGCTATCCTGCAAATAATCAAATATAACACAATATAACAATAGAGTAACACCTCCTTGATCTTACAGTGTAAAGGAAATACTCTGTATTTTCAGGATGTTTTTGACAAAATCCAAAAAAGTGTCTCCCAGCTGTCAGTCTTATTGCCTTATACAAATGCTGTCATATCCTGTCCATCCCTGTGCATGTATTAAATACACTACAGCATTGCTAACAACTTGTAATAGGAAACATGGCTGTTTTTTTAACCTTCCTTTTAACTTCCTTGCTAATCTCTACTCCTCCATGTTTTTTTTAAGCCTAAGGAGTTGGACCGAGTTTGTTGGCTTTCTGAGGTTCACACGACATTCATTGTTTTATAAACACAGTGTGTAACAGGAGAGGCTCATCATCAGTCCTGATTTTTTCATCTACGTAAACTTCAGAGAAACACCACTTATTTAGGTACAATTGCTCAAATTCATTCCTCCATCACAGTCATAGTGCATATGCTAACCTACAGTGTTCAGTCTGTGCACACACACACGCACACGCACACACGTGCATGGACACGCACGTAGCAGCTGGATGGTGCAACAGCGGCCTTGTCCAAACAGCATAAAGAGCAGAGGGAGCAAAAATACTCAGAGGAAGGACCCATTCAGCATTAATCATACACTGTGGCACACACACTTGCGTGCGCACACACACACACACATACATACACATACCCTAGAGGCGGTACCACCCATTTTCACATACACAAGCACAGACACACAGCAATACAGTAAACAGACGCACAGACACCCGCCCACCACCTGCTTTTGTGGGCAAACACACTTACATGTATGCGTATGTTGATACACGCATATACACACACACAGACACACACTTCCCTCAGGACACACTACACCATTCAGGAAACATTAGCAGCATTAGCCAGGAATGCTAATTGAAACAAACAGCTCATGGTTTCTTCATTTCTGAGGTGGGAGCTGGCTGTAATTGAGACTTCTGTGTGTGTGTGTGTGTGTGTGTGTGTGTGTGTGTGTGTGTGTGTGTACACATGTATAGACACACAGGTTTTCATGCCAGAGATCTGGGAACCATTGTACACTATTATTGTCCTGCTTTTTCTCCAGCTTTGCTTTCAAACACAAAAGAGAGCAAATTGTTCACCATAAACACACATTAGTGCTGACAGAATCAGTGCTCCAGACCAAAGCAAACCTGATCTCTCTTTCACTTCACAATTACATGCAAACACACACTCTCAGCTCCAATCAGAATGTATTTGGAAAGACCTCATTTAATGCAAAATGGAGATTCAGGTTGGAGTTTCTGCCATCATGGATTCTCATATTGTTTGGCCTGGAGTTTAGAGAGACATCCCATAACCAGCGGGGTCAGCCGCGGTGGCCTTTTAAAGTGGTCGAGGGCGAGAAACTGAACCTATACCTCACCCTAAACATCCCCCACGCAGTATCTGAGACTCCCTTACCTGCACCAAAAGCAAAAAAGTATGTCTGGTTGGGATTTCTCTGCAGCAAGGCGGACACACGGCGAGCCATTCGCTCGTTGCGTTTGTAGATGAGCTCCTGGCGGAAGTAGCTGTCAATCTGCTGGGCCGTCATGCGGTCGTGATCTGGCAGGGAGCTGTTGATGAAGTGAGGCAGCTGAGAGAAAGAGAAAAATTAGAATTGGAAAAACCTTTATGGTTTGAGGAGAATAAAAAGTTCATGAATCATTTAAAGCATACATCAAACACAAAAAGAGGGAAAAACTGAGATGGATGAAGAAGAAGAAGAAGAGGACTGAATGAGGGTGTTGGTGACAACCTGGCAAATGTGTGTGCCTATGTGAGTGTGAGACCTGGCAGAAAATGACCAATGCAATATTCTGCTATACATACTGTATTTTAAATGAGACCAATGAATGAAGGAGAGAGAGGGAAGAAGGTTGTGTTCAAGCTGTTGTAGCACAGTTTTGTATGTGTGGGTGCACTGTACGAAGGCAAGTGCTTGTGCGCAAGTGCAGTGTATCCACCAGTGTGAGCGTGTGAATGTGTGTTTAATTGCTGTGTGATTTATTAAGAGCCAGACAGGCAGAGACGGACCACGCTGGCTCTTTTCCACTCTTGGCTGCATCAGTGGATTCAACAGGCTGTTAATCTGTGGGGATGAGCGGGGGTCGGCGGTGGAGTAGCCGGGGTTTAGAATCGGGGTCTTAGCTGTCCAACTCAGAAACACACAGACACACCTGAACACACACACTCACTTTCTCTGTCTTTTAGTTTTTTCACTTCCTGTCAGGGTATCACTGTACACGTATTTGACATTTTCTGGCTCTTTCTCTTGATGTAAATGCAATAAAATATTAAATATTGGAGATCATGGTGGTGATGGTGAAATCCCAGTACACTAGGGTACGTCCATTTGGTCTGTTCGCTCTTCCTGACATGCTGTTTGCTGCCAGTAATAAATATATCTTTTCTTAACTTAGGACTGTTTGTACTATTATGGTGCCGAAATTATTTTCCATGTGTTGTAAATCCTATTTTGGACTTCAAAAACCAAAATTTAAATTTGAAAATTGTGGTCCATTAGCCCCTTTTTGTCTAAAGATCCACTGGCCAGATTACCATGGAATTTGGCCTTAATATTCATAATGATTTTGATCTTTCATCTTGCACTGAGATCAGATTTACGCTTTGGCCCATTGCACTTTTATTGCGCTTTGTCTTTATAATATAAATGCATTCAAAATTGAATACAATATATACGTTTTTGAGTATTTTTTCTCACTACTTCCTGAAAATCTGCATATGGCATACACAGGTTTGGGATCTGTAAAAGCTCAATATCATGTACAAACAGTTTCAGAGTAGATTTTTCACCAACTACAAAGAGGGTGCAATGAGCTTCACTGCCTTTCACTCTTTGTGTTTTGTATCATCCAAACTGACCTCTGATCAGTCCTCCTCCCCCGTTAATATTTCAGTGGGATCTGTTTCTGTCCTGACTTCTGTCACCTTCCTTCACTGGTCTCTCTTGTGCAACCAGGAGTACACCTGAGGCCACAGCCTTCAGTCTGTCTTCCCAAATCGGAAAGAATCAAATGATGGAGGGATTGGAGAAAGAAAGCTTTGGGGTTTCGTGTTACAATATGTTTTTGTGTCTCCATGTGTGTTGGAGTGAACATATGCAGATGTGTTTAATCTGGAATTGTATTTGAGTGTGACAAGAACACACACATGAAAACATACAGTCGCTGTCTAAAACTGAGTTACAAGTTGACACTACAGTAGAACAGCTGTAAATGGTGCATGAGTCAATGTGTGGTGTCTGAATACTGGATAGGCCTACACGGGGGGATTTATTGTACCACATGTGAACAAGGTGTTGCTCTCCAGCATCTATCCAAAATCTGTATTTGACACATTTTCTCTCACTCCCTCGAGTGCTCTTCCCACAGTCTGTTTCACATAATGGTTAAAAGGTTCTAATTCACACCTACATCAGATTTTTATTTCTTCCATTTGTGATGTGAATTAAAGGGGAGCTCCACTGATTTTACACATCGAAGTCTGTTTACAGGTCTTGTGTATTACTACTACTGCACATGTGGAAAAAATGGTAAAGCCTTTTGTGTCTCCAGAGGGAGCTGTGTGAAGTCTGTTAAATTACCTCAAGTGATGTCATTTGAGTCATCGCCTATTGGGGCTGAAGACAACAGAGTTTGAAAATGAAAAAAATGTAGGGGTGTGGAGCTAGAAAGAAGTGATCTTACCAGACCTCTGTAGCCCGCTGCTTGAGACTAGTGGCTCGAGGCTACATTAGCCGCTACTAGCATAACACACCCAAATCTCTGACCCAACTGTCGGCAGTTGAGGTGCATTGTGGGTAATATAGGCGGCAGGTTTTGACGAGGAAGAAGAAAGTATGGAATAAAAAAAGACGATATCTCTAGCTCTGCTGCATCGATTTTTAGACTTTTTTTCAAAAGCTGTCCATCGTGAGTCCAACAATGTTTTAAAAGGCGATGCTACATCAGTGGAGTACTCTTAATGTGTGTGCAGTCAGTTAATGCCAGTGTGTGACATTTTGTGTGGGAGTGTAGCCTAGTTGTGGGATAGTTTACCCCACGTTTCAGCTACAGGACGGCCCTGTTGTCTGCTTTGTCGTGCTGCCACAGAAAACAAAACTTTAAATTGAACTTTTTTTGATCACAAACCAAATGCAATAAAACTATAGCATGTTTTTTCAATGGTATCCTTAAACTATAATGCAAACTGAATATACTCAGAGTAAATCTGAGAGACAAAGAACCCTGACTTTGCTAGCAACATAATGATGTTATCTGCCACAGTTAATTTTTATTCACATTTGGCAGGTTGGTGGTTATTCATTTCATGAAAAGACCTGATCAAATCCAAATGGTTTGTATGACATAAACCACATTACTCACTGATCTTACTTACCTCTACATATAGTTTCTCAGTGGGGAAAGAAAGACGCATTCACACAGATATCTGTAGCCTGAAGCCTCGTATTGTCTCTCTGTGTTTTTTCAGGGTGAATGACCCAGGTTCATCCGGACTGACAGGGGTTCATGCCTCATGGGTAAAATAAAGCAGAGTTGGATGGAAATGGGGGAATACGTTAAAGAGAGAGAGAGAGGTGGAGAAGGAGTGCTTCATCATTGCCCTGATGAGCGAGCATCGCGTGAGTGTTTCATGACGAGAGAAAAGAAGCGTTCGGTCGGAGAGGGGTCAAGGTGGGAGTGTAGCAGTAAATGCAGATAAGTTATCACAGCAAAGCCCATTAGCTGCTTTGTATCCCAACCTGCAGAGGAAATGTGGAGTGACAGGGAGATATTTCCTCCCTTCCTCACCACTGGTATCACTCTGCACTCACTTTCTCAGTTAGTCTGCCAGCAGTTTCCTCTCTTCTATTCTTAATTTAGGATTTGGCTCTTTGAAGTTCTTTTTTTCCTCTTCTCTTTTTCATCCTCTTCTCCTATACTTTCCTTTTCTTTATTTTTATTTTCCATGTCTTTTCATTTTCTTTCCTTTCCTTTCTTTTCTCTCGGCATTAAACCCGAAAAGCACCAAAATTTCACCACATGATATTGTGGCACGAAGCAAATAATTGAGGGAAACATAATCACTTCCTATGCAATATATATTTTTCTTAATCTAAACCTTCTACCTTTTACCTTATTTAATTCATGTCCCTGTTCTTTCTTATCTGTCTCTATCTCTCTGTCTGTCTTTGACATTTGGTCCGTGATGGAATTGGGACCGGTTGACTGTTGAAAAGCATTACCCTGTCCTGCACCACTCTGCTGTGCTCTGCTCTGGGGCCCATCCTCGACCTCTTTCTAATATGATGAAGATTGAACTGGGAGAGTATCAGGGGTGTTGGAGGCCTCTGGATTAGGTCCTAGCTATCAAAAAACACCTGCTCTTTTACGGCCCGGGAAGTTCACACACAAACCTGCTATAGATCACCAGGCTACAGAAGCAGGCACCGCAGTCAGGCGTCTGATTGCTCTAGCATGTGGTGGGGAATGTTAATACATGTTATTATGACATGTGGAGCAGGGGCGAACTGGTATGATTTAAAGTGCTCTTGCAGGAGACGACTGTAGCCATGACTGCAGGTGAAACTGTGGTTAACAAGCTCTTCATGGCCCCTGGGGAGAAAGAGATGGATAGACACCGACAATGGGAAAAAAGGGAGATATGTGTCTTTTGTCAAGGCTTAACAACAGAGGCATGGTGAGATGTGAAGTGTCTGAATAGTGAGTTGTGCGTACTTTCTCTTACTTTGTGTGTCTCCAGTGTAAATGATGTGGAATCTCTGCAGTTGAGCGGTGAGTTGAGGTTACATGGTGTGTTAGGTTTAATGAGACTTGAGGATCAGTGAGGCAGGTTGACACAGCATAATTGACTTATGAGGAGGGCTTTCGAGTAAATCTGAATTCAAGGGTGGAGATGGAGTGAGAGCTACTGCACGCTGCGCCTACGTACGTGTGTGTGTGCTATGTACCGAATGGCCTTTTGACAGCTAGCAGAGCTGGGCATGAAGACTGATGAGGAGGCCATCGCTGAAGGAGCAGAGGCTATGTTAGGAAACACAAAGTTAGGGGAGGTCGGATGGTGTATTTACGGCTGAGTCCAGAGCTATTAAAGTGTCAGACTATCAAGTAACTTGAGGTTGAGAGGGATTAAGATGGCAATGTGCAGTTTTGTGGAAATGATGTGCAAGCCTAAAAGTTTGAGGTGACGATAGCGTAATGGCAGAGAAGTGGGTATGAGAGGGTTGCCAACTCAAATCAAGGGTCTGGCAGATTTGGGTTTTTGAATACCTTTACAGATGTTTTTGGACTAAAGCTGCAAGTAGCTGGTTTATGTGACTATTTTATTGTATCAGAAACTCGATCATCCTTTTTGTTCAACAAAACAAAACAAAAAAAATTACAAAGATTTCACTCACATAATTGTATTCTTGGTAGAGTGAAAAAGCAAAGAAAAAATCATTTACACTGCAGACTTTGCGCTTGGTTGGTCCAGTAAAGTGAATACAAAAGGGAACATTTTATATGATACCAAAGGTGCTGAGATTTTTCGAGGTGGTCATTGTGTCAGATTAGGTGATCACTAAGTCTTAAACTGACAGAGTGACATGGCAGACACATTTTAGAAATGAAAGTCAACCTGGAACCATTCATCGCCAGTTGGCGGTCTGTCTTTTTCCTTGCTAGTTGATAGAAAGAGGGCGAGTGTGTGGGTGCACCGCATACATAGAGCATACATACATACATTCTTCTTTCACTTTGGCATGTATACAGTTGTGGGCAGAAGAGCAGTGTGTTGTCAAATTAGGACACAGAAGGCAGATGCTGCATCGGTTGTCTATAACTATGACACACTACACAGGATAAAACACGCAAAGAACGAAAACATTCACGCACACTTCTATCTTGTTCTAAGTTCCTCTTTAAATCTACATGGACATGACAAGGTTCCTGCTACAAATGAACCAACCATCCAATATTTCGACTACAAATGTTGTTATGTCCATGTGGAATTTAAGAGGAACTGGGAACAAAATAACAGTGTGCAGATATTTTTTTGTGGGGATTATTGTTATCCAGCACCTGCAAAGAAATTCTGGATGTGTATGACTGGTGATGTATATGATGATGATTGCCCTTTTGTTCCTGACACCCCATGTCTGTCGGGCTATTATCGGGCTGCTAACATGGAGTCTGATCCCGGCATAAAAGTAACTTGATATGTGACATGTTTTGGTTACGACTTACTACATAATCTGAAGAAACAGATTGTTGAGAGCATAAAGGCAGTAAGACCTTCCCAGCAAATTGTTGTCGGACCATGTGGAATTTTGTAAGTGGAAAAATATGGGAGAAAATATGAAAGATTTTGGATTTTTTGGCCAAGTACAATAATGGCATCATGCTGGGCAAATGGTTCATACCCATTTTATGGCCTTTATGTTGCCCTTTTTCAAACTGGCTGTTTTAATTGACTTCAGTTGTTTCACAGAAGGCTGGCGTGAAGCTGCAAAAGTTAACACTGTCTTAGCTGAAAGAAAAGTGAATAGGGAGTGATTATATTTTTATTTTGGGATGAACCATCTTTACGGGAACTTTTCTGCAAATTAGGTCATCTAAAATCTAAAGGAGGAGACTAACCTGTGAGGTGTCATGGTTGAAGATGATGGAGCTGAGATCACCACAGTTGTAGTGGGTGATGAGGTCTTCAGTGGTGTAGGAGCCCTGCAGGCTGCCTGCTCGGACACCCTCATGCTGCAGCAGCGTCTGGTTCAAAGCAAACAGCACCTGCAGGGAGAGAGAGACAGAAAGACAGGAAGGGTGCTGTTACTTTCTGCATCCACAAAAAAGAAAAAAGTTTTCTCCGCTCTGCCCCATAGGAATTTGCCATGAAGGGGGATAAATTGTGCAACCATAGCCAGTGTTCCTCTTTAAAAATATAATGTGACCTTAATATACAATGAAGCCGTTATTCCTGAGTGTCGGTGAAAGTTATTTTGCAGCGTTTTCATTTCTTTCAGGATATTTTCATACGCTTTCCATACAGGCTGACTACAGGTAAAAGCAGACCACAAAAGACATGGCAAAACTCCACTGACTTTTTTTCTGAAGGAGGGAGAAAACAGGGGAAGAAAGGGAGAGCTGAAGAGAGAGAGAGAGAGAGAGACCCTTTAAAAATAACCCCTCTTTCTCTTTCACCAGGCCAGGGTGCCGTAAATTTACAGCACCCATTAAAATCAAAAGTAAACCCTCTTTAGAGAGAATTTATAGCGTGCAGCCGCCAGCCAGCCCAACGACTCCACAGCTGTCCTAGACACCAGGGGTTAACCTCCCTGCTCCCGCCCTCTACAATCCCACGCCACCTCTGACTGGCCTGGCAACTGGGACCGAGTTGTCAATCACTGTTAAGCTCTCTTACAGGAACCAGAGGTGCGTTACAGGAGAAGAGGAATTTTCTGTGTACAGCAGATTTCACACAGTTCTACATTGCACACAGTAAGACAGTTTCAGTTGACTTGTTTAGAACAAGTGACTCAGCTCATCATATCTTCAAACCACACCACACTGATCCACGTCTATGATCCTAATTACCAAGAAACCTGACCAGAGCTTCGGAAAATACTGCAGGGAGAACGTCAGCATCCAGGCCCAGATGATTTGTGGAGCAGCTTAAGGCCGATACAGCTGCACAACTGATTGAGCCCGATGTCAAAAGTCTGGGTCGTAATTCACGCAATTAAGTTATGTTTTCGCAATCACAAATGCCCATATCGTGCATATTGAATGTTTCAACTCCAGGTAACCTTTACGCTGGGATAATCACAACCAAGCTCTAAGCTCAACCTTGTGACTCTCTCCTTCCCTCTCTCTGAGGTCATAGTGTTTGCTAACCAGTCTTGTGGGCTCATTTTGACTTTAGTGCGCTTTTTTCATAATGCAAAGAGACAACTGATGAGCTAACGGCATTTATAACTCTCATTATCCCCCTTTCATGTCTTTACTTTTCTCGTGCTCCCTGCTCTTTCACTTCAGAAGAGTGTCCATCCTCTTCTCATCTCTCTGCCAGCGCCGGATCTCGAGTCCTTCCTCCCACTGTACAACCAAGAACTGAGTTTTATCTTATTTATTCTTTTCGACATGTTTCATCGAGCACATTTTCTGCTATGCTCAGCGCCACGCTGTCGCCCTGCCAGAGGTGCATAATCCAGGAATGGGTCTCGATCAAACTATTTCAGTCCTGAAAAAAATTCTGACTTTTGTGCTTTTCTCAGCTCATATCTCAGCACCAGACTTCCCAAACCCAGAACCCCCCCTGCTGTTTGAGTAATGACACTATACCTCATTTCAGTGTCTGTTTCCATCTCACGTGAGACTCTTTTATTGCTCTAAACTTAAGGTCATGTTGAGGTGTGATGCCAGGCCCAGAGAGGCTAATACCTGTCTGGTGACTAACTAGCTACAGTAGCTAATTCTGCTTCTGCAGATGCTGATTCTGTGCCAGTAAGTTGCCACTGCCCCTAGTCCTTGACCCACAGGGCTCTCTGCCACGTTTCGAGGGTTTTTCCAAGAGAAACACCAGAGCAGGCCCTGGGCAGAGTCAGGGGCGGGAGCTGGCAGAGCACGCACACCTGCCAGGCTGTTTGTAACGCTGCCAGCTCCAGTAGTTTCCCTTAGCATGGCAAACTGCGCCAGCCACGACAGACAGGAGGGTGAGTGCAGCAGAGGATGCATGGTAAGAAGGGAGGAGGGTGTGTGGTTGGTTGTGTTGTTAAGGGAGTTGTTATTTCAATATTGTCCGTCTCCCGGGGAAAGAACATCTCTGCAGCTGTAACCATGGCGCCTGAGTTTGTGCTGGGCTGAATGAAAGAGCACGTCAATCACTGCGGGAGAAAGAGGGGAAAAATGCAAACATTCCCTGTGTGTGTGCTTGCATGCATATGCATATGTGTGAATATGTGTGTGTGCACGCATGCGTTGACTGACCGAGTGGGTGTTCTCATGCTGAAGTGGTCCACTCACTCTGACAGACTGGCTCTTTTACAGCCAGGCCTTTTCAAAGAAACTAACATTGACACTGTTCACCACATAGTTTACTACCACAGGTCTCTCTCCTCTCTTTTTTCCTCGTCTCATCTAATACATGCGTGAGAAACTCCCATTGTAATTAAATAAAAGCTTTATAAGAACAAAGCTGGAAGGAGCAGAGCACGCGGATGGTCTTGGAAGCCGCGATCTGAGCGCAGCACTCCAAAAATTCATTAGCGAGTGTTGGACAGAAAACAGAAAAAAAGGGGTAGGGCAGGAGTGGGAGCAACATAAAAAAAGAAATCAGAGAGATCTTTTATGTTTCAGAAAATGTCATTTATCAACATGTGTGTGCATTGCAGCAATTGCCCTTGAAGTGCATTAAATCCTGGCTGTTTGCTAGCAATAGTGTTAGCTTGTTTGAAAGTTTTACAGGTCTGAAGCGTGAGTAGGTGCCGATGACAAGGTGCTGGAACTGAGAGAGCTCACGCTTGTCGACTACATCACTCCCCTATTATACCTCCTTAAATCTGACTCCGAGAATGTGAGTGATGGATAGAGCTAAAGGGCTTCGGGCTGCGATACAACAGAAGGAAGTGTCAAACTGTGGAGGCCAAACACTGAACTCTGGCAGGGAGGTGAAAATATAATACCCAGGATTACTTTTTACCTGACAGCTGTAGGAGTCAATAAAAGCATGCGTGCTTCATTTAATCGATCCTGAAAAGCGCACATCATCAACAACAGCAGTTAATATACAGATCAAGAAAAACAAAACACTGTCGCGTATCAATCCTGTCTGCTTCAATCTTTTTCCCTCCCTCGTGTCCACTTTCCCCAAGCCACCCTTTTAATTTCTCTATCCATTACTCACTTCTTCTCTCTAAGCTGTGGTAAAACAATGAGACACTATTCCACAATCCTGCAAACTGACAGAGAAAGAAGAAAGAAAGAAAGAACAAAGGAAGGGAGGAGTAATAGCACGAGGAAGACAGAGCAGAGAACAAAAGCCGGAGAAGAGTTGAAAGTGTGAAAGAATGGTATAAGACAAATGAAGCCTTGTTCTCTATGAGAGGAGCATGTGTTGTACAGATGGAGGGGATTCTTCTTTTTGCTCAGTGGAGAGTTTGGGTTAGGTGGCATACACAGTGGCATGGGTGCTGGGTATAACCAGGCAGTCAGGTGCATGAAAGCATGGCGTTGCCTGCCAGCGTCAGGCAGGAGATCTGAGGAGGTTTGTTCCTTCACACATCTCCGTCTTTCTCCCAGCTTTACTCAAGCTATTTCTCTCAGTAGATCTATTCATGTTTTTTTTTCTCTCTCCTTGTTTTGCTCACTTGTTTTTGTCCTCTCAGGTGTTATGTGTAACATCATGACAATAATAAATCACTACTTTTTACTTTAATCGTCACATTGGCTGCCGCTATAGGAAATCAAATGGATTGCCAAGCTCTTTGGTTTGTGACCTTTTGATGCAATGACGCAGCGTCTATTTGAAACCCCTGGTCACATGTCTGTGACTTGTGAGCAGTTCCATTAAAAGGTGATTTTCCCCTCTAAACGTCTCAGATTGTGTCATTTGAATAGTTTTAGAAACCCTCAAATTTAAAACTATCCAGTGTTTCACAAGTATAGAAAAAAAAAATCAAAGATTCAGAAAATGTCAGAAAACAAAACCAGGAGCCATGCTCGTGGCTCTGTGAGGTTGTACAGCAGTGCTTTGAGCTACATGCTAATGTTGGCCTGCTGACATTATCTTTGTGACAGAAAGCATGTTTCCTTCGTTCTCTGGTTAACGGGAAGTGTGGTCTTAATTTTCAAAAAACACTAAAATATAAGCTATCACTGAAAACATGGTGCTGTGTTTTTGGTAATTACCACAAGACATATTCATTAATTTATCAGGAATCAGTTGATTCTTAAAAGCTTTGTGTCTTTGAGTACAGACCATCCAAACATAACAAGAATTCAGCTCTTTTTGTGTCTTTATCTCTGGTCATTTAATCAGCCCCTGATAAAGAAAACAGTATAAACAGTTTCAGGGTGGCGCGTTCCCCCCGACCGCTCTCGCCTCCCTGAGAGCCGCTTGTGTTTCATCGCCCGAGAAAGAGAAGAGCTAGACCCCTGACCCAGGACACGCACTGCTGGCTTTCTCCGGGCCGAGCCGGCTTCCCCCCTGGGCTCCGGCTACAGACGACAAGAGGGGATTGGGTTCACAGCACCCTGGGGTGACTGAAGGGAAGGAGGTAGGGAGTTGAAATAACATCCAGGGCAACCCAAGAATAGGAGAAGTGCGATAGCTCATCCCAGTTCCCCACAGAGCAGCCCCCCAAAAAAGGGTGGACACCAGTTTGTGTGAGTGTACTTTCCCCTTCACGGCCACAGTAGAGAACCTAAAAGCTGTAAAAGAATTCATAAAAACACCCTTGTGTCCATTTTCTTTTAACCTGTACTATCTCAGTATGACTTCATGCTCAAAGGGGCATGTAGCAGTGGCGGGGGTATTTTAAAAGCCTGCTGTTGTCTGATCTTTTAGTCTCTGAGAAGCACCTTGAATACATTAGGGTGGAAAGATGGTGTCACACGAGACCACATCAAAGTTGTCTGGACAGTCTCACATGATAGCTTCACTGTAGTCTCCTACAGTTTTATCAACAAGGTTCTCAAGACTTGTTCTTTCCTTTTTCTCTCCAAGGGAATCGCGTTACCTGTCAAGGGCTTTAAAGGCAACATTCAAGCATAAAAATGCCGCAAACGCGACCTCCAACGTCAGAGCATTGCCAAAACAGTTTTACAGCCCTTCGGCGCCTTTCTGCGTGTATCGTTTGCTTATTTGAAGGTGAGCAGCACTTTCAATTCATCACATCTGGCTTGAGCTACAGCAAGCCAGAGCCTTGCTTTCTTCCAGATCTTTATCCCTGTTAATACCCACGATACACACACACACACATGCGTGCACACTCGCAAACACATATACAACCACCCATAAGCACACACGCTAATAATTATACACACCACATTCCTCTTTGAGCTATACCTGTATACAAACCGCACATTGTAGAAAATGAAAGAGAAGACATTTCAGATCTTTTCCACTCAAGACAGCGCCAACATTTGGAATATTGTTCCTCCTTTGCCTCTCTTTCTCTTCCCACTTCCTTTTTTTCTCTTCTCTCATTCTCTCTCTTTCTCTGTCCCACTCATTCTCTCACCCTGCCTGGTGTACCTCCTGTCTCAGCCTAGGAAATCCAGGGATTACCACAGGGACAATCCCAGTGGCAGAGGCCTGCTGCTCCCAGCTTCCACAGAAAGCCTCCTATTCGTCCCCCTCCTTCTTCCTTCCATCCTGTCTTATTTCCTTTCTGAGGCAGGGGGTGAGGGTCTAATGATGGGAGATATCCCTCTCTTAGCTTGGAATGGTAAAAACCCTCTAAACATCCACCCCCTCCTTGTCTTTTTCTTATCCTTCCTTCCCCTGACTAAAGTTTGTTCTCTCCACCTCCACTACTATCCCCCTTTCTCTGCTTGCTCTTCTCCACTTGTTTATCTTCTTTCCTCGAATAAAACCAGACCTATAGGCACCCATACACACACACACACACACACACACACGCTGTATACACCCCTCCAGTCCCCAGAGCCTCCTCTCTCTCTTCTTAATAAGAGTCTGCAGAATGGAGGGGGGTGGGTGTCGCCCCTACACTTGTCTACAAATAAACCCTGCTGTTTGACTTGGCAGCACTGCCGCTGCGCCAGTCATCCCAGCTTTCCTGCCTCCCCAGAAAACAGGGAAAATAAAGTATCACTTGATCTGGAGTGAAAAAGCACGCAGCTGGTCCCTCACCGAGAATGCCCACAAGCAGAGGGTGTGGGGTGTGAAAGAGTGTTGGAAAATTATAGAGGGAAATTGTGCTAATTTTTGTTTTTTCTTTCAACATCAAGGGCCCAGAGCTGTTGAACAGGAATAGGTCTGTGTGTAAATGTATGAGGACAACACAGCTGAACATTACAGGAGTAATGTAGGTAAAGCTAACAGGTGGAGAAGGGGGGTATCTGTCAGATCCCCCCTCTTTGCTTCTGATCCCTCACTAATGTAAATACATGTGAAAACACAATGCTTAATTTAAAAAAGGTAAATTAAAGCTGCACTAATAAATATTTTTATATTAACAGAAGACCAAATGACTATGTATACTTTGAATGGTATCACTCCTGACAAACCCACAGAGAATTATCACCTAACTCTGCAGTTCCCTTTTGCTCTACAGAGTGTTTTAGCATCTTTTAGCTCACTGGTTTTACGTCCCGCAACACTTTAATGTTTTGGTTCACTCTCATCAACCTTGTTTCAACCAGCAGCAGGCAGTTGTTTTCAGTGAAAAAGCTCAGCACCAAAAGCAGACAGAAAGGTTAGCAACAAGTTGTTGAACACAGAGCATTTAGCAACTATAGAGCCAGATATTTCTCTCAGGAGTTGGTAGAGAACAAAACAGAGCTAAAAGGACGGTGAATTTTAAACAATGCTAACGTTGATCTGTTTCTCCTAGATGTTAGTAACTTTTAATTCGTCTGTAATTTTATGAGGTGATAAGTGGCCAAAATCAATTCATTCAGTTTTAAATTAAATTAAACATTACTCTCCTTGTGCATAGATCGTTGATATTCAAAAAGATGCTATAATTATCACAGCTATTACAACGTGCTGAAAGTGCAGCCTATACTTTAGCTGTTAGGGTCTATAAAATTATCTCCTTTTATAGATTTTAGAGAACTTAAGAAAAACGCATTGTGTTGGCTTCATAAGTCAAGTTTCATTTATTACTTTTAATGCCGTGATCTACTTTATTTCAAGAATTTTCTACAGAATCACTGATATAAATGAACTGCACGTGAAATGAAATGATCTCACCCACCATCAGATCCATCAGATTTCTTCAGCTGTTTTAAGGAAAATAAGATTAAAGGACTTGCTGAGCTGTATACTAGATCAGGTCACTCTAACCTCATCTCCCTCAAAGCTCGTAGTCCACCTCTAACATCATGGCCTCCACTAATCCTAACACATTTCACAGTCTGCTATTTTTTTCCAAGGGAAAAACTCTCATTGAATTCCATCGGATTTATCCGGCTCCCATTATGATGTGTGATGCTATCCAAACCAGATGAGCTGGGTCTTCTCCACGGCATGAGAAAGGAGCAGGCAGAAACAGCCGTGTATGTTTAAAACATGCCTCCCCAGCCCCAAACCAGGGCCCAACCGCTCTCTCTTATCTCTCCGAGTCTGCTTTGGTTGGACTAATGGCTAATGACAGAATAATTCCCAAAGAATGATTTGTCCTTTGCAAAGTCCACATCTAAGGGTCCGGCAGAAACATGAGAGCAGCACATAATGTCCTGCTTGAGCATAAATTGTGTAACGGAGGAGAAACCGGATCCAGATTGAGAAACAGCAAGTGTCCAAACAGTTGGTCCAGGTGACTGAATTCAATCCTTTTAAAGAGAGGAATCCTTGCAGAGGTTTCGGAGTGTGCGTGTCAAGTGAAGCACGCATGCATGCAGCCTTCAATCATCACACATCGTTCTGATGATATTCAAATGAAGTAATGCCAGGTTTGGTCAAACTGATTTTTCCTGAAATAAATCACTAGTTCAGTTCAGGTTTGTGTGCGCTTGTTCATGAGTTTGTGTGAATTGCTCTTGTTTGCACTATTTGACAGGCGGATTGGATTTCCCCTGCAGAGTAGTGGACACTTTAGTAGCACAGAGCAGCAGACCATAGCTATAAAAAAGCATACTTTCATATCAAAGGGATATGATTGAGAGGTTTCTATGTACGAGTTAACATCTGCATGTTGTGTGTGTGTGTCAGTGGAGGAGGAGAGAAGAAATTAAGTGAGAGAGATGGAATAAAGCGAGAGACAGCATGAGAAGAAAAGAGGGAGAAAGAGGAAAAAGTGGAGGAGACACAGCGGGGGGTGTAATGTAAAAATATGGCAGAAAGAGAGACAAAAAGGTCAGATGTTTACAGTTAACCAGGAGAGGTAGAGAGAAGAGAGGAGGGAGCAGACCTATTGCCTCCTCCTCTCCTCTGTCTAACAGGTCTGGAGCACAGCTGGGCAGTTTTGTCCTCCACCATCTCCCTTCTTCATCCTCCCAAAGCCCCTCCATCCTCAGTCCTGTCCCCATCCCTCCAAAAACAACTCATGTCTCTTCATCTTCCATCAATTCTCAAACCCTCAATCACCAGCCTTCCTCCCTTTCCCCACCCAGGTTATGCGCTCTCAATGACAAATCTCTAGATTATACCGTTCAGCAACAGCCCTTCATCCCTCTCCCACCCATCCCTCTCATTCTCTCTTTTCTTTTCATTTGATGGCGGCTCTCCTTCCACCACTGTCACTGATCTCTGTTTATTTAGCTTTCATGTCCTTCCTCCTTCCTGTGCTCCACTTCGTACACACTCCCGCTCTCTGTATGAGCATGCACTTGTAACTCAATGCTGGTGTGCATACGTGCACGCATGTGGATACTGTGTGTTTGTGTTTCCACATGTGTCTGTCTTCACTACAGAGTTTGTCCAAATTGCACAGTGCTCTGACTGTCTAATAGACTGGAGCAGCAGCAGAAGGAGGAGTAAGTGGACCAAACTCCTGCTCCTCTCCTCTCCTCTCCTGCCTTCAGTCACGGCTCTATTAGACTCCATGCTGAAGCTAACGCGGCGTAATCCCACACAAGCACACCATTTCACGGCAAATCAGCAGGAGAAATGTTCAATTTCATGCAAGCGTATTCAGCCTGCAGAAAAGCAGAGAGAGACGGAGCAGGATTGTAATGTATACCTTTCAGGCACAAAAGAGACACAGACTCTGAACAAGCAGTATATGTGTGTGAGTGAGTGTTAAATAAGGGTTTTCAGAGGGTGGGGGATCACACTATGAGTGGGTCACGCTGCTCTGTCATTTCAAAACATTCTGTCAGCACATCCACATCCACAGTCCAAATCATCTACCCGGCCAGAAAAAGCTGCCTCAGATTAAGCGTGGACAGGGACACACAAACACACACAAATGTGTTCAGCCTTCCCAACTACTACCAAGGTTTGCCAGCACTTAACAACTGTGGGACCACCAGAGAGACTTCTGATGTGTTTGACAGATATAAAAAGCATTTTCAGTGGTGGGAAATGTTTATTGGCTGCATCTTTTCTTACAGTGGAAGATTAACCCCCTGCAACGGCACATTCTGTCCATCGTACTTTTACGTGTGTGTGTGTGTGTGTGTGTAATTTTGTCTCTATGCATTCAGTGGAGAGACCAGTCCAGGACATGTTCTTTAGGAGGAATGCACCTTCCAGTAGCTAAGTTGTCGTTTTTACATGCTGTCTTTTTATCTGGCTAGCTAGCCGTTGGTGAGCCCACATTCAGCTGGGTTTTGTTGGAGGGTGTGTGAACCCCGTAAAGAGCTGTGTGCAGTCACTGAGGCTAAGCTAGCTGTTGGTGGCGGTCAGTAAATTCCTCCAAACTGTAGGCTGGCTGCTTGTTTCCTATTTCTACGTGTGTTAAATACAGAAAATGTAAAGTGTGGATGGCTTTCATGCAAACTCCTGCCATCTCTCTTTCCCTCTGTCTCTCCCTCCTCTGTTTCACTCTCTTTCTTTTTGAATGAAAAGCAGATGAAGAGCCGACTGACTGACTGACTGACTGGGGAAATCTTGGTACACTTGAACACTTCTTAATCCACTTCCACAGTATCTGATCATACGGAGAGATATCGCACAACACTCAATCATCCCAACAGAGGCCTTCAAATGGCAGTCAACAACCTTCACAGAGGAGTGAAAGCTCGGCTGGTGACGAGACCAAACTGGAGAAGGAAAAGTAAGAAGAAACATAAAATGACAGCTGAGGGAAAAAGGTGTTAGGGAGGAAAGTGTGTGTAAAACTGCAAATGAGGTATAAAGAAGTGGTATAATAGGGGGTTCCTGATGTTATTAAGTGTTTCCATAGCATACATATGGCACCAGTGGTACATGTGAAAGTCAGTTGTTGAAAAAAGCATTGCCTTCAAGAGCTGTATTATTTTAAAAACCCAACCCAGAAGACGAAGACGAAAAAAAAAAACATGGATACCCTGAAAAGGACAACTTTGTCACTTTGGTTGCCTCTTGCATTAAAAGGGTGTGATTGGGTTGTAATATTAGGCTAGTTAGCTTGTTGACTTTGGGCTAAAACCTGCAAAAGCATGGTCCTTAATATGGTTCCCTCTGGGATGCAAAAAAAAGAGAAAAAAAATGTGAGAAAGAAATTGTAAGATTCAAGAGTTATGTTTTACTGATAGCACGTTTAAGGTTGTTTTCATTTAAGAAACTGTCATTTAAGTTTCAAAGTAGACGCTAAAGGAGACTTTCCTCTGTAAACTGACAACTTGTTGAGTTTAAAACATATATATCAGGTGACTTCTGACTTTTGTATTTGGTCCAGTGGCCCATTTTCTTTAACTACTTAGTGAGCATCAATAAACGTGACTCCCTTTGATCAGAAAATGTTTAGCAGTTAACATTTTGGGGAAAGAAACAATGAGATTTATGAAGTTAGGACGTCAGCCAGGAGGCTTCCAAAGTGCTACTCTTAATTACTGTGGTTCAGACGTTTTGGCCTCGCCATGCTGCAATTAATTAACGGAACCTGTTCGTACTGACAGCTCAGGCAGACATCAGGCCTGTGCCGAAAATTGAACTGAGGAGGAATTAATCATGTTTACGAGCAGCCTATGAATGAGTCTGCCAGCATCATCAGAGCAACTAATCAATGTTGGAGGAAGGAGAGTTAAGTGTGTTTGCTTGTGTTTGCGTGTGAGAGACAGAGAAAATAGAGACAGTAAGAAAGAAACAGTATTTGTGTGTCTGTGTGTGAAGAAGAGGGAGGACAGAGAGAGAAGCCAACATAGAGACGAAGAAAAACAGACAAACAAACAGACAGGAAAACCCGCAGAAGCACCAAGTGGGAGGCAGTGAAGGGGGAGAGAGAGCGCAGTGATAGGACATGGGAAATAACTCCTATGCTGCCAGTGGTTTGGAGGTGGAAGGCAGAGTCTTGACGGCATGTGGTGGAGGAGTTACAGCAACACTGGCCATAGATTAGTAGCTCTTCCTCTAGCTGGCCTTGACTAGGAGCGGTGCTGGCTGTCGCATCAGAGACGGGGCATTTAACTGCCCTCATAAGACTCTCATTATTTCATAAATCTGCAGTTTAGGCGCTCAGCTCTGTTGATTTGAGCCAACGCCAAGGCTTAGAGAATGTTTTTACAATCTCCCTAATTTATTTACAACCTTGATTCGTTTCTCTGTGTGTGTGTGTGTGTGCACGTGTGTGGGAGGATGCGAGAGAGAACGAAGTCAGGAAAGTCAAGAGGATGGTAGCGGACGGAGAGAGATCTGGGTGAAAGTGATTGAGCTCATTCTCTTGTTTGCTTGGTTGCTGCGTGCATAATGTGTGTGTGTGTGTGTGTGTGTGTGTGTGTGTGTGTGTGCTAATGGAATAATTCTAGCACAGCGCCAACGGGGAATTAAATTTCACCACGTCTGGTGCACACATGAATGTATCCCCTCATGAATCAGTGACACATATTTCTACTACCAGTTTTATTTTGCTGTGTCACATTCTTGGCTGTTCCCTTTATCTCTGTATTGTCTTTGTTAGCAGGACTCTGGTGCTGTTACTGCATGCTGTAAGTCTGACCTGAAGCCTCTCAATCGAACGGTGCTAGAATCTACCATCCTAAAAAGCATCCATATACATAAACACAGAGGTATACTACTAATATAACTATACATAAAAGCATGCATGTATGTGTGTAAATGTTTGTCTGTCTTCCTTTGGAATTAAATATGCTATTAAAAAGCAACATATATACCCTTTCTTTCTTTCTTTCTTTCTTTCTTGCGAGGCACAGACACATACACTTCCATATTCATCCAACCTCCAACCACCCAGAGCTCTCAGCCCTGTAGCCTCCCAGGGAAAGTGCTTGGTATGAAGAAATCCAATATGATTAAGACCATGATTGCTGCCTTTAATAGTTTTAGCACCCATACCTTCTATTAAGAAAAACATTGGGTTTGGACCACAGCTCAGCACAGGCTTCTGACAGAGGGGATCAGCCTGTGGGAAAAACCCATAATTCAGTGTTTGGGAGTGTGTGCATGTGTATGTGTGGCCGTGCAGTAGGTGTGAGTTGTACATATGTGGGCGCATACATCTGTCTACGTGCATCCGTGTGTGTGTGTGTGTGTGTTGGTGTGTGTGTGTTTGTGGAGCCCACAGCGGCTCAAGGGCAGACTTGGTCAGCCATGCTGAGGTTTTGTGGTCACCCCGACCGCCAGATCACAGGATTGTGGCTTTAAATGGGCCGCAAATCATCAAACAGGCCACACGGATGGAGAGGAATGCTGAAGCAGACGAGAGGAGTACTGGATAAACAAGATTACAACTTATGCAGTTTGTCTTCACTGGAAGGTGAAGATAAAACCTTTAAAAGAAAACAGCTAGTAGCAGAGGTAGCAGAGATCAGTACAATGTTTAACGTTATATAATATGTGTATGGACTGCCGTAGAGGTAGAAAAGATCAGAATATTTAAAACACCATCTAGTATAAGGTTTGTTTATTGTTTTCTTTGATTCAAGATTGAATACTTTATTGATCAACGGCCCAAATTCCCAGGTCAAAGTTTACCAAAGTTGAAATGGACGTGAAAGATTTGCATGGATTTACTTCACTAATGGCGGCAATTCTACTGGGATGAATTGAATCCACCACGAAAGTTCACCATTTTAAATGCTGGTGTGACCAGGCCTTTAGGCTTAATCTTTGAGACAAACCTTTACTGTTAAACTGAGAGTGCAGGATTGCAAGTTTACTCTACACGTGGGCAGGTGAAGTTCCAAATCTGAGTCGGAAAACTGAAGCTTGTGTTGTGTGCAGTTCCTTTCAGGAGCCAAGCTGATGGTGCACAGACACAGAACAGTTGTTTGGATGGAAATACTGAACATGTGCAGCTACAACACACTTCATGTGAGGACAGCGCCCATATGCACACACACACACACACACACACACACACACACACACACCTTTGTGACCCTGGCCTAACCTTAGTGTTATCTCTCTCTTGATCACTGCCTGAGACTACAGGCCAACTGTCTGCTGAACTGCCTCTGGAGCCACAGACACACAAACAAACACATTCTCACATCCACATGTGCGTACACACACACACACACACACACACACACACACACACACACACACACACACACACACACACACATCAGCTTAATGGGCCAAGTCTCACCACAGAGGAAACAATTTCCTATCAAACTGCTGTGAGTTTCCAGAGCTGTTTATTTAGTTTTTATTGTACGAGATGATATGCCTTCTATGTTCTGAGCTATAAAATAGTACCAGTGTTTCACCAAACCTTTGGTCTGAACCTAATCTTTGTGCATGCCTGAAAACAAGAATTGCTTCCCTAAGCCCCTGTCTATTTATATGTGTATTACTGGTGAACTTTTTTTCCACACCAAGCTCTCAGTTTCCATCTCACCACACTCCCTGCTGGGCCAAAGCCTATCTTAATTAACACTGGGATTTTACTAGATCGCTGTTGGTTTAATACCAGCTACACATCTTCTTTGACAGTAATTAAGTGCTGAAGTCGAGGTGTGATAAACACGCACACACAAACACACAGAGACGCAGAGACATGATGTTATCGACTCGAGGGTCACTGAAAACAATATCTGTCAAAGTCGATTGAGTGGAAATGGAGCCACATCAAGCAATGCCACAGACTGTGTGTGTGTGCGTCTCTGTGAGTGTTTATGTGTTCTCCAGCATGCATGAGTGTGTGCCAGTGACCCAATCGTCAGTGTGTGGTCACGGGTGAGTAGCCGTGGTTTCAATGGCTCCACACACACACATACACACAGAGGGGCTTGCTGACAGATGCCTTACACAGTTCAGGGTTACGACAAAACAATGGAAAAGTACAATTGTAATCTGCAGCTCCCACAAATAAATATCCTGTCCACTGCAGCCATTGTTGTGAAAATACCATAAAGGAAGTAACACACAATCAAACACACAACTGGTATAAACATGCATACACATACAAACACATGCTGGACTTAAAATATTTTTAAAAAGCCAACAGAAACACACTGACGTTTGCAGTTTAGGGACGTCACCTTTTGAACAGCGGGGACAAGCTCGAGAATGTTTACCCCGCCAAAACAAAACTCTCCCCGTTTCTCTTCTTTCTTCCCTTTTCCTCAGGTCACCCCATCCCTTTCTCTCCACCTCATTTCCAGTTCTCACTGACCCTCCCGCTCTCCGTGTCCACACACCCCCACCCCCATCAACACCCCCACCTGGTTCATTTCAGGCCAGGCTGGCAGTGGCCATGGCAACACTCCAAGAAGGTGGGTGAGTCAACAGAGAGCCACAGAGGCCCTTCTCTCAACCTCCGTCCATCTCTGGGGGTGAGAGGGTGCAGTGAGGGGACCTCAGCGTTTACTGCAAAGATCCATGAATGACTGAATGAGATGAGGAGAGGAGGGGCGGGGATGAAGAGGACTGGTGAGGAGAGGAGAAAGAAGTAGAATGAACGGAAGATAGACAAAATAATGTAAACGCTTAAGAAAAAAGAAATCGAACTCTGAATTTTCTTGATCTCAACAGCAAACACTCGTACAAACGTGAGTCATATCAGGTTCAATGCCAGTTGCAGTAGTGCTATTTAAAAATCCAATTTTATTGTGATGTTGGCTCATGTTGCTCTGAGTTGTGAAAGCAGTGTGAGCCAACTAAGAAAGCACCAAAGAGGCCAAATCATCTATGCTCGTGCATTTGTCAAAAAAAAAAAGTCAAGTGAAACAGTCTCAAAAATTATGAAAAAATACGCCAGACAAACAAAGAGACATAACATATGTGCTGGGGTTCAGTCATAACAGCTGCAAATTTGGACTGAAATCAATTAATTTCACTTGAATCACTCAGAGGAACTGGATTTATTTTTATTTCTGACAGAGTGCAGTAAAGAGATACACATGAAATATGGGGAGAGAAAGGGAGATGACATGTAACAAAAGCCCCCAGTCAGATTCCAAAGAGGGATGTTGTAGTTGCGTGGTATGCATATAGACCCCTAGGCCACGTGACGCCTTGCAAATTTACATCATTGACCAACTGCAAACCATCTTGCCAGTGCCAAGTCCAAAATAAAAGGAAGTGATCATATAAGCAGTGTCCTGCGAGCTGTTGCTACGTCACCAAACTTCCTGCACCACTTATTTCCACCAAAAAGGTCTTTGTATTTGCAATCCTGTTACTTCTGGCTCCTGTTTCATGAGGCGTTCAAGTTATTTTGTCTCCTCCCTGAGGGTGTAAGTGAGCAGCCAGTTAGAAGGCAGGTGAGGACAGGACTGAAGGAGAAAAGAGGAGTGGAGAGTAGAGGAGGCAACACTTTGCTATCTGGCTCTTAGCGTTGTGTTGAGGGTGTGATGGTTTGTGTCAGTTAACACTCGCGCAGTACGTTTCCCCTGCTGTTGCCAAAATGGTGGACGAGGTGTCGGTGTGTGTGTGTGTGTGTGTGTGTGTGTGTGTGTGTGTGTGTGTGTGTATCATCATCGGCGCTGTCTGTGTCGGGAGTCAGAGTGTCTGTAACAGTGAACAACGCAGACACACACACACACACACACACACACTAGGACGCACACACACTAAATAGAGCAGAGAGTCCTGGGATGGGTGACACAGACACATGTTTATCATTGTGGGGATTGGTTGGATTCCTTTCATCTGAAAATGGCCGACTGTTCCCTCGCTCCCAGCCTGACCCCTCGGCTGCCTTTATCTCCCTGTCAGTCTCTCTCTCTCTCTCACTTTCTCTTTAGCTCTCTCTCTCTCGCTCTCTTCGTGTCCTATGTGACCTCTTTGCATTCTCCCTCTCTTTCTCCCTGGACAGTTTCTCTTAAGCACTTTCTCGTCTCTCCTGTCTACTCTCTGACCCCTTATCCTTCGTCTGACTTTACACCCATTTCATTCCTCGTCATGTCTTTCTTTCTGTCTCTCTTTCACTACCCTCTGACCCATCTGCTTTTCATCTGAGCGCAGATAGACGGAGCGGAGAAAGCTGGCATTTACAGCCATGACGAAGTTAGGTGGGGATGGGGGAGACACATCCTTTAGATTATTATTGCCAACTGATTGATGCACGTGAACAGTGCGTATGTGCGATTGCGTTTGTTTGTGTATGATTCAACGCTCATCATCACATGTGTTTATGTGGGTGCATTCCTGCATGCATGCGTGTGAAAAAATAAGTGAGTCTTTAAGCTTCACCAGGGATGTTTGCCTTCTCATAATAAATGCGCGCAGGTATTTGGCACGCTCCGACACCAACCCCCAACCCTCACACACACACATATACACACAGCAGCTCTCAGTGCGATGAGCTGTCAGTCCCTGTTAGGCTTGGCATTCTCGTTAGCACGCGGTTTGGATCCCCTTTCAGAGGAGCTGAACTCAGGACCTTTTCCCCTCAGCATTCCAGAAAGCACTGAACAAGAAGGAAAGACAGACAGGAAGTGAGAGCCAAGGACCTCTCATGATATTGGAGAGTTTATATTTAATCATTTGTTGAAATATCTCCCATGCTGCGTGAGTTTTACAATTCACAGAGTGTTCCTAAACAGTTTCAGAGCCCACCTCCATGCCGCCTCAAATAATTGTGTCTTCATCACACTGCTGCGAGATCACCCTCGGGTATATCAAAGGCCAGCTGTGGGAGAGAGAAATCAAGCGTACCAAAGCACATTTACCTTATGAATAACTTAACCTTAAATTTCAATTGCATTCCTTCCAAATGAGCCCCTGAAGAACCCATGGCTGATTAAAAGGAATTTATTTGTGTTTCTCTGGGAGACAAAGTGGAATAGAATTGCTTTTTTACAAGAGCCAGATCAGCAGGTCCTCCTGGGTGGGCAACGCTGCCCCAGAAAAGCTGAACCCAAACCAGACATCCCTCAAATTTCATCCGCAATCACTGCTGGACTGACGACTGCAACCAATCCAAGATAAGCATTTTATTTTGTAAAAAGAAAAGTGAAGAAATTGCTTGAAGCGGAGGGGGACGTCCACCATTTCAACAGGCATGCCTGAAAATTTCTCCAAAACTTGGCGCCATCCCAACCAACAAAAAGACTCCCGTCTCCGAAGTCCGCACCATCCCAGGTTAGCCCAAGTGAAGACGGATGGAATTCCTGGAACATCTTGCAGACTTAAACCAGACTTCACACTTTCTGATTTTTTTTTTTTTTTCCCTTCACAGAACCTGCTGATGGTTTTGACAAATAATCCGTCTGTCCCGGGGGAGTGTGGTTGGGGTGTGGGTGTAGGTGAGGTGTGAGGAGGGGCAGCTTATATGCCATATTTGGTGCAACAGGGTTCAACTGTTTGTGGGCCTTGGGCGATTCAGGGTTTGGTCTCTCTGTTCAGGCAGACCACTACAGGTTTGAAGGGAAGGAATAAATGTTTTACTTGAATATAGGTTGGGCTTTTTTCAGTTAAATTTAAGAGTTTTTCAAACGTAATGTGGTGAAGTCCTAGCAAACATTTCATGATAAATTAGAGATAATTTTCTTGCCAAGCTTTGGGGCCAGAGTGACTGCTTTAGTAAATGCCAGATAGTACTCCCTACCATACACAAGTAACACAGAAAATAAATACTAAAAATAATAATTAAATAGAAATAAGTCTTTTAAAGATACATGTAAAAGTAACATTACACACAGAAAAAAGAAATCTTCAAGAGTGAATTTAAGTTTAAGTTCAGTTTACTGTCCCAACACTACAGATGGAGGAAGTCACAAAGAAGCTACAGGGCTCTTTGTTTAACTCTCTTTGAAAAGTATAAAAATCAAAATGAAAGAGCACTTTTTAATTTCTCGGCTTGTTTTTCTTTTCTCCTCTTTCACCGCCTCCTGTAATTCTTTTCTTTCTCCTCATCATTCTCATCTTCTCTTCCCATGTTTCCAGGGAGCCAGTCCAGCTTTTGTTTGAGTCAGGGGCCGTTTTGTGTAAACAGCAGCCGGGTTGAGGTAAGATAGTGAAGTTTATGTGGTTTATATGACCTGAACCAGTTTCTTACATCAGTATTCCTCCTCTGACAAACATGATAAAAATGGATTCCTGCTCTCTGAAGTTTTTCTTCTTCTTTTTATTTATTTTATTTTTTTAACATTTGGACTGATAAAATACATAGCTATTCATTACATATGCTGAGTTTTATGACACCAAGGCCAATGAATTTTTACAAAATCCTTTGTTTTTCAGTCAAAGAGTATTTATTGAAACCTTTTGGACACGCACTTTTGCTTTCTTCAACAGCAGCAATAGACTCCCTTTATTTGGCTTAACTTGCCTCCTTGGCAACGCAGCACAAAACTAATCCATTACATGCAGCGAGTGACAGAACACACAAATTATGTACTGTACTATTTGTAGAGCTAGCTTGCCATTTTCTTTTTATTATGAAAACCTATTAGTCAAGGTCAAAGGTCATGTCTTTTTATAAATGCAATAAATGTTTCTTGCAGGGAGGGTCAACATTTGTATACTTAAAAGCACAAATAGCCTAATGTGTAGAAATGAACACACACACACACACACTGTTTTGTGTAAAGATTTTACTATTACTCTTTTAAATCGCTGATGTTCACAATATACAGAGTCATATCATATGTACTGAATCCTCCAGAAATTGGTCAAAAGACAAAACAATGAAAGTAATTTTCTGATAATTTCACTCCTACTCCTTCCTTTAACATCCAGACACATTTACGGGCTTATTAGGTTTCAGGCAGAGCTATTGTGCTGGACGGCTTTTTGTCTCGAGGCAGCTGTAGGAAAATGTAAATCAGCACTGCAGTCACGATCGACTTGTCAAGGCCAAGACCGAACAAAAGTCAAGGCCAAGTCAGTTAGAAGACAAGCCAATGCCTTTCTTTTGACCATTGCCACAATAGAGTGCAAATTTGTCAGGATTGTTATTGATAGTATATTGGACTTTGTGTTATACTTGTATTGGACAGCATTTCTCAACAGCATATAAATCTAATTTGAGTGAGTGTATAATCAGCAGCCAGCTGGACATTCATCTATAGATAGCAGAGCAATAAAGGCAATTACGCCTGTGATTTCCACATAATTGGGACTTCATTTGTGTCAGTCTCAGGCAAAATAACAAGACCTCAAGAAAAATACTGAGACACGACCAAGATAAATGAGGCTGGAGACAGAGAAGAGACCACAGCTTTAAAAACTGCGATCACTAACAGCATGAAACCCAGACTGCGCTTGAGTCCGGCAGCCGTAGAGCCTGTAGCGAGGGCAGCGGTGCTGCAGTAGTGGTCAGCTGGGACCTTGTGTATAAACATTGTCGTCACTCTCATCCTTTCTCCATCCCTCCCATCCTTCACCATATCCCTTCATCAATCCCCCCATCCCACTAAATACCCCGGCTGTTAGCAGGCATTAAAAAGCCATTCACACTGCTCTCAAGTGCTTGGGTTGGCCGTCACCAGAGCTGACTACAGAGGCTTTGAGGTGGCCTGGCCTCTCTCTCCGTCTCTCTTTCTCTGTGTCTCTCATGCACTCTCCCCTTTGCATTTTGGCAAGCTGATAAAATAGACTTGTGTTTCCATTCCAATACTCACTCTCCGTGAGCTTTTCACAAAGATTTGGCTTTTGGCTGTCAACAATGGCACGCATGCCTGCACCGTCTGTCTGTCAGGCTTCTGTCGGCCGCCCGAGGCGTTGATACTATTACCTGAGAGAATCAACAGCAGAAAAATCTATCAAAAACATGGGATTTGTTCACGCCGATCCAGAACACGGCTTGGCTCACACTGCGCCCAGTCCATACTTTTCATATTGTCAGATTCTGTAAATCTGCAGTTTGACATAAGACGCTGAGGGCCACATCTGTTAGAGACCAGTGGCAAGGTAACGTCTCTGTGGAGCTCTTCACCACTGGCGGACACACCATCACAATAAACTCGGCATGGAGCAACAGGGACCAAATCCTACCGCCCTCTTACAAAGGCATTTGTCAACTGTACTCAATTTGGGACCACACGTTTGATTTAAAAATAAAAACATGTTCATCATTTTATTATTTGATATCTTTCTAACAGAGATACTGTAGACCAAGAGTTTTCAAAGTCAAGATCAAAATCAGATCCTTTCTTTACTGCACTCTCCTGTGTTTTGTCTACCTTAGCCTGCTAAAGCTGCAGCTGCTTCTGTAGTTCTCACAACTCCAACAGAGTAATGTTTTCTCTCTAGCTGTTCATCTCACGTCATTTTCTGGAGTCTCATTCTTCCAGTTAAACTTGTATTCATATTATATCAATTGTTAAAGCTTGTCAGATTTATAGTTTTGAATCAGGACCTTCAGTATTTGGATTAAGTAGCTCGTGAAAAATATGGTGAGCCGAATTTAGAAGGCTACAGCTGTTATTTCAGTTCATGAGATACATATTTAATCAATATTTAAGTTAATATAACTATTGGATCAGACTCTATATGAGCACATCCCCAATATTAAAAGACATGGGTCGGGATCAGGTCCAAAAAAACTTGATCCTGACATCCCTAATGTGTGTATCATGTCTGTGTGTTCAGATTTAAGAGTTATGACTTTGAGAAGGAGTACAGATTTTGATGAAAATTGCATCTCATGTCTCACGTCTCTCTGTCCCAGCCACCCTGGAGAGGCACGCCTCACAGTTTGAAAGCCTCTACTGTAGACCTTATAAATGCCAACAACCAAACATCCTTCAAACATGATCTTCTCCTCTTCATTAGTCATCAATATCAAATGCTTTATTTTTTGAGGGTTTTATAATAAATTCTGTACATAATAATTAAAACACTGTACATACAAATCTAAAAATGTAATTAACGGGAACAGTAACAGAAACAAGTAAGAGCAGGAATTACAGCATCAATACAAGGCAAAACTCAAAATTATATATTTATATTTATATTTATATATTTAAGAAAAACAGTACCACTCTCCGATAAGGCACCTTTATAAAAGGCCTGTGAGTTTTAACTAAAAACTTGATTAGTAGTTAATCAGTTATGAGCCATGTCAACAACTTTGGGGAACATCTTTTTTGTAAGTCATTAATGAAGGTTCATAAACTCCTCATTTTCTAATAATCCATCAATATTGCAGTTTTAAATGCTAATAAGTCATTGATAAAGGGTTACGAGTTTATCCATTGTCATCATAATTTATTTTACTTCCTGATTAACTAAAAAAAGACAAAGCAAGTGTTCTCCGGGAGGAAGATAAACACCAGCCAGACAGATTTTTCATAACCTGGCAACCCAGTGATTGTTTTGATGGTTTATAACTGATCTATAAACCATTAGCAAATCATTTATTAACCATTGATAAAGCCCTTAGTTATAACCTAATGGTTGTCATGGTTGCCATATTAGAAAGTGGCACCAGAAAACCAACAAAAATACTTTAAAAATGTGATTTAAATATGTATATCCTGTGCTAGAAAGTAACACAAAGTATTTAAGGCAAGATATAGTTGCCATCCACACTGGGTGGTATATTATGGGATGCTGTTACTGCGTGACGGCAGGTGGTCTGGCACAGAGCTGACAGGGGCATCAGAAACCAATAACTGTGTCTGCTTACACACCGACTTTCTTCAGCCAAGTTAAACTCACATATCTGTTTGCTCCCAAAGTCAACTTTAGCTGAGAACGCTACTGCACTTTAGCTTAATGGGACAGTTAATAATTAAGTTTTTACAATTAAGTTGTGAATTGCTATTTTTGTGTTAGTATTCAATATTAAATTTCACTATTTTTTAATGAAAATATGTTTAAAGTATTCTCTGATTACCTTGAAAAATCCTCATAGGAATCATAGGACCCTTAAAAGAAGTCGGAGCCAGGCTAGCTGTTTCCCCTATTTCCAGTCTTTATGCAAAGCTAAGCTAACTGGCTGCAGACTGTAGCTTTAAAGTGAACAAGTGTGTTTCCCAGACCATCAAGCTATTACGTTAAAACTCTATCAACACCTATTATGATGTTTAAAAAAAGGTGTGAGTTGGTGTCTCATCTGTATGAGCCACAAACTTGCTGTGAGAGGTTTTAGAAATACCAGGCTGTTCACACAGTGAACTTCTGTTCAGTGTGCAGTGGTGCAGTATAGCCAGGCTTTATGGCAGAAACCAAGATTTGTATCCTCAAGTGTCCTCAAACCACACTGAACCTCTGGAATATATGAGTAAAGTGCAAACATAATTCAATTTAGTGAATGCAAATGAAGCATTGAAAATCTGTGTAAGGATGAATATGTCTGTATTCAATATGCGTGTCTAACTGTGCAGAAAGACTTGAGCTCTAGATGTTCCCCGCATGCCCACGACAACAAATTTGTCTGCGACAAAGTCCTCTGCCCCACCTGTTCACCATTAATATAGGTTTTACTCCATCAAACCATTTCCCACACAATCCCACATCTGTGATTCACACAACACACACATTCACCTCCGCAGCCCGTCAGGCTGACGTTTCCCTGCTAATCTGTTTGCACAACTCTGGTGTGACCACAGGCCAATTACACATCGTCACATGATGCACACCCGCAAGAGTGAACGAGGAAGAAAAATGAGAAAAGAGCCACCCACTGAGAGCCCCTCTTTCTTAACTTCTCACCCTCTCACCCCTCTTTTCTCCCCCCGTACCCTCTCCACCCATTCTCCCTCTCCTCCTGGCTCTCTACCCCTCCATCTCCAGCTCTCCCACTCAGTTTGTGGCTGTAATTACTGCTGCCCATCATTCAGGCTCTCCCTAAACAACAGCACCCTTCGGTCCCGCTACGACTCTCTAAGTAAATTTGATTTCTCATCTCATTTACATTCCATAAACTCTGCCATATGTTTGATATTATATTTAAATTGCTCCAATGGACGCCAAGAGAGCGCACGCCTTGGGAAAGGTAGAAGAACTGTGTTGGAAACACTGCACTGGTGAATGACAGCTGAAATTGACCGTGATGCGAGGGAGCAGGAGGGGAAAAAAAACTTGAAACCAAAAGAAGAGAAGAGAGAGAAATTTCACAGCAGCATCCTTTTTTTTTTTATTATTGTTGTCTTTTTTATTTTGGCACAGAGGAAACTGTCGAGTGGAGAAAGTGAAAGGTTTCCTCTGTTATTGTTGCTTTTGCTCTCTCCCAGCACCACCAAATTGAACCATTTTATTTTCCTCTCCTCTCTTTCCCGTTTTGCCTGAGTGGCGTGGGGGTTGTTCTGCTTCTCCCCGCTCCCTGCTTGTCCCTGTTCCTCCGCTTCTCTTTCTCATAATTCCTTTTTATGTTTCTTTTCTTTTTTTCTTTTGGTCCTTTTCTCTCGTGGTAAGGATTGACCAGGTCACACGTCAACAGCAGGGCAGCCAATTTTATCATTATCTTTTTTTATATCCCTTTTACGTGACAGATGGAAAGGAATTTTCACATAGGACTATAGAAAGAGTGCCAAAGAGTTCAGTAAAGTATTTGGACATTATGTTAGTGTACCTTTGGTCCCTGCTCTGATACAGTGAACTCATCTTATAGTGCAAAAACAACTAGAAATAATCTCCATCCATCCATGCATTCACTAAACCGCTTATCTTGTTAAAACCAAATTTGCAAAGACTAATTGACTCTGTGTCATTACAAGGAACTGAAAAAGTCATGTTCAACAGCAGTGCAGGGGGGATTGGGGAGGGGCTACTGGGGCTTTAGCCAAAGGGATGAGGTCATCCAGAGGGCAAGGATGAGGGCAACTGGCTCCCTCAGTCAATCCGGCTCAGAGAAAGTTCTGGGAACTCTAATTTGAAAGGTGAAACGGAGGCCTGAATGCACAAATGCCTAAAATCCCCTGAACTACTGAGGGCACACTGGGGTAAAACAAATGTATTGACCAGGAGCTGAAGGATTCTGATGAAGGCTGCAGAAACATGAGGCCTACTGCCCATCCAGGTGGTCAGCTGCTGGTTCGGGATCAGTTTTTAAACGCAGGCCCAACACTTTGCTGTTTTAATCCACACTAACTTGGTATGGCATTTGAAAAGCAGCCACATGAATGCATCATAATAACATGCAGCCACATCTAGATTTGTTTGATGAAGACAGACCTATACATGCTGTCAAGAAATAGATCCTTCTGTTACAAGGGGGGGGGATTTGGGTGCAGTATAGAGGATTGTGACTGAGAACAGGTCTGCAATGGGAGGATGAAAGTTTGCACAGACGGTAACGTTTTTCAAATGGGTGACTCAGCTCAGTTTGACCTGCGAAGTTCTGTGTTTGTGCTTTCACTTATCTCTGTAATCTATCCCTGCAAAACTGTTTGTGCTGGTACCAGAGCATCTGTGTCTGAAGTCTTGTTAATGGCACTGGAGCCTCTCTCCTGCCTCCTGCTGCTTGTCTGTCTGCCTGTCTGCCTCCCCTCCTTGCCTGTCTATTTACCCAATGATCCTTAACGCTATGCCTCACTCTCTGTCTTACCTGCCTGTCTCTCTGCTGCTTTGTCTGCCTGCCTCCTTCAACTGAGAGGTCCTCTTAGATGGAGAGGTGCGTAATGGGCGTCACTCCACCCAACTGCACGGGAGGGGAGATAGGACGGATGACAGGATTTATGCACTCCCTAATAAAGTTTACAAGTGGAGCCTTGTTTCAAGAGCTCCAACTGGCAGTTTTCACATTGGTCAGGGAGTTGAGGACCAGCTTTAGGGCCCGGTCATGCACGCTCCTTTAGTGGCAGCAAAAAAAGCAGCCACTGGAGTTACGTTTGGAAGTTAAGGTAGCTACACTTTTGAACAAGCATGAAATCATTAGTTTACAAGGCCAAGCAGGAATATCAACTGCTTCCTGACAAAGACAAAGTGTAATGTAACGCCGGCTCACCTGCTTCACACTTGAGCCTTTCAGAGAAGTTTCTAAGATTTTACTTTGGGCCAATTATGTCAATAGTTGAAGCCTTTATGATGCTGGTAATAATCATGGGAGTACAGTATTGCACACAATGGCTTGATAAACTGTCATTGCTTATTGTTGTTCTTCTCAACTCTTCTATTTAACATTTGCAGTTATTCTGACACTATCTTGACTCATCACAAGTAGTGTGTTTATTGTTTAATCATAAATAACCTACATTTGACCCAAATCAGCCACAGACTGTGGTTAAATCAAAGTGTTTTTATACAGTGTGAATATGCATGACTGTGTGAATGTGTGACACGCAGTATTGCCCAAAGAATGACGTACATGTTCCCCACAAGTCTGACTGGATAAATAAACATGAAAAGCACAACTGAAACATTATCATTTGTCTTGCAGGATAATGCAAGTGAGTGGCGTGAAAGTGAAAATGAGCGTGAACGTGTAGGTTTTTGGAGAGGGGGGTATAGAAAGGTGAGAGGTGCAGAGGTGTAAGCAGAGCTGAAGTGCTCCTCTGGGTTGTGTATAATGGGGACGGGGCAGAGAAGACGCATGGGTCACATTAAAACCAGGTTCAGTGAGAGGGCTCCACTAATGCTACCTAATCCCTGACAAGCCTGGCTCACACAACACACACACACACACACACACACACACACACGCAGTTGTTCTCTCCTGGCACCTATTTATGACTGTTGGCCAGTGGTGTGTGAGAGGTGTGGCAGTATGTGTGGCTGATGTCACAGGCAGGCCGGGACGCTGAGTTCATCTCGGATCACCAAGCATCCGACATGGAAAGTCGCATGCCATGGCGTACTGGCAATCTTTTTCCATGTTCACCCACTCTGGGCAATATTGATACACCACATTATCTGGTTACTTGTCTGCTCTTTGACACTTTATGTTTGTTAACACTAATATACGGCTATTGTGCGTTTTGATTTGGCTCCTCAGTGATTTTAAAGATAGATGGTGTGGATAGAAATCAGTGCAAAGTACTCACACTCACTACTTTGTCCCATTTAGCCTCAATTGTCTGTGTCTGTTTATGCGTAAAATTCTTGCTCCTGCACTCCTGAGGAAGAGGAACTCAGGATTACACACTCCTATAACCACCAAAGCAGTATACATGTTTGGAAGCAGACCAAGAATTATTCAGACAGTCCTTCACAGAAAAATGACAGCATCAGTTGTTTCAGCAAATGCCCAAAAGTGACATATTTTTAAATTCAAGTGACGCAGCCCTCTAAAGGACGTAGGAATTAATTAAATTGTTATACGTCAGGAGCAAAGGAAGAAATAGTGTGACAATCTAGAGCCATAAAATCTGCAGAGGCAAGATGTTAGAGTAGTTGGATGGGTCAAAAAAATATTGGACTACCAACCGTCAGCATTGATTTCTTTTAACCATGAGTACTGTCGTTCCCTCACCTTAACCAAGTAGTTATTTTAACCCAAACCACAATCTTCCCCTAACCAAACCTTAAAGGTTGTTGAATCATAAAATGGTTTTATTTTTGTAATGGTGATTTTGGAAGGTGCTGAGAAATGATGTCCTGCCAATGTGGGTGTCAGATAATAAAACGCTTGTACATGTCTCTCTGGGGGGCAGTTACATATGACGTGTTATGTTATTTCTTTTTGAGGACTCTTTGGAATTATTTCATAATAGATATTTAATACATAAATAAAAGTTAAAGGCCACAATCCCATCTGCAAAATGTATGTCTTAACACCTGATACAAGTACTACCAAAGTGCTAAAAAGAAGTTCTTTCCATGTATTTAAAAGCTGTAAACTGTTGTGCTGCATTTAAGCCTCATATCAAATAAAAAAAAATGGATAAAAGGTATCAGGGAAGAATGTAATTACGAGTGATAGCATCTAGAGAAAAGCGCAAACTTTCGTGGCGGACGCACATCACCTCGCAGATACATACAATGATGCTTGGTTTTAGCGGGGCTAACCTGGTTAAACAAAGGTTATAAAACGACGACGTCCCAAAAGACAACAACATTCCAGAGGGGCCAAGTGGGTCTCTGAGGAAATCAGTCAGTCACATTCCTGTCTGTGATCAATCAGCCTCTGGCCCAGACAACCTGAGATTAACCTCAGCCTTCCTGGAAACTACCTGCCCTTCCCATAGAAAACTACCTCCAGCTCAGTACAGTTTACAGCAGTTTCCCTTGTTGTCATGAGCAGATATGTAATATAGAAATGTAATGTTTGTGTGTGTTGTTGAGACTACCTGCCTGCAGGAAAACCACCATTCACTTTACTGCAATTTCCACTGTTAGGATGACAAAATAATTATACAGAAACAGAGTGCAGTTTAAGTGTGTGTGTGTGTGTGTGTGTGTGTGTGTGCTCGTGTAGGCGTGTGTTTAGCAGCTTTGGTCCTCATTTGAAGGGAAGATGACTGCGGAGTGAAGACGGATCCACAGTGTGATGTGAGGCCGTTACAATTGAAGCAGAAAGGAACGCTCATTTTCTCCACCAAAGGGAGAATGTGGGCGAAAGAAGGAGGGAAGGATTTGGCACATTGAGCACTAAAGTATGGAAGAGCACTCCGACCCGCCGCGCTTTGACTCACTACCTCAGCGGCACTCAGCTCAGTGACAATGTGGTGGAGTCATTACTTCAGGTCTCTCAGGTACAGTGAGGAGGGATGTGACCTCTGCTGGATTCACTGAAGAGAGACAAAGCAGCGGGTTTATAGAGGAGCACGGAGATTACAGCGACGTTAATATTTCACTGTTGATTAATGAAGTTCTACAGAATAAAGAAAAGCTGCTACTTTTTTGGTGTTCCCACTTTCCCTGCATGTGTTACTTCTACTTCAGCCACTTTTAACTTTAGTTAAATGAGTTAGTGGAGAGTGTTATCATGATAGCGGCGTTGACTCGAGTTTTCCCGTTAATAAAACGTTAAAATTGTAGCACTTTGTTTAAGTGGAACATTTCCTGTAGCCACACTGTACCAGGTTCCTGTCAGCTCTTGTCTGCTGCCTGCTCTCAAACTCAACCATAGCTTTAACAGTTTTTTTTTCTTTTACCTCTCATTTTTTCTCCAGTAAAAGTCCAGTGAAAGAAGTTGTGATTTATTCAGTTGTCAAGTGCACAGTGCCCCTGTTTTCTCAGAGTCCGTATCCAGCCTCTCTACATCTCGCCGTCAGCCTGCAGTGTTCTGGCCAGCACATAATTGTCTAAGTGCTTCTGGATGGCAGCGGGCTATTTGGTCATTAAGGGGCCTATTAAGTCATTAGTGCAACAGTGGGACTGCCGTCTGCCTGCCGACAGGACCAGATGATCGGCCTGATACGTGTTGCCTCGCAGTTTTCCACATATTTGCGCAGGTAATTATAGCTTAGGTGTGAAACACCCTCAGATGTCACGCTTAAAGAGGGGATACACGTCGCCAGCACACTTTAAAGGTAATCTCCTCCTCCCCTTCTCCTCCTCCTCCTCCTCCTCCACCTCTTTTTCCACTCGGGGTGTGTGTTGATGTGCGTGTGTGCAGATGAGCAATGGGTTAGCAACGGGACAACCAGAGCCCCGGGACATGTCAGAGAGAAAGATAGGGAGCGAGAAGGAGAGAACAGAGATCCAAAAGAGTGAGGAGGTCAGAGAGAAGAAGAGCAGAGTGCAGACAAAGAATCGCTTTTTCCATCAGTCAGCCTCTGTAGCCAACACATCGCTTCAAACCTGAACTTACACACCCGTCACGGAATGTAAATATTTGGATGTGGGTAAGGTTGGACGTTACTTAATTCCTCCCTTTAAAGATGTCCTGTTTAGGTGAACACGGTCCAAAGAACACAACGCAAAGTATTCGGCATGATTTGATACGACGCATGAGAATCTTATTTTGATTTCAGTACTGCTGTTACTCTTAGCAACCCTTGCCCAGCCTTTAGAGACATTCACTACCCCAGGCTCACATATTCACCGCTCACCATAAATGCTCATCAAATAACTGCCATGCACAGCCAGAAACCTCTGGATCTGTACGGGGAAAGACATTCCTCCTGGATATGTGCTGTGTTTTACTTTTACTGTTTTACTGTTTTCAAATCATTTTCAAATCACTGATTTGTATCCTAGGGCCATATACTTTATGAGGTCCAATCTGAATTGGAAAACCAAACACAAATACAAATCAAATTGAATATCATATAAAGTAATAGTGACTTATGAGAAACACAGACTGTGTGGGTCTAAACACAGTTAAGGGGAAAGTCTCTGGCCCAGACAGACAGTTTCACTTTATGACCACTGTGTGTAAATTCAGTGGTTGCTATCCTAGCACCATGCACTTTCCATTTTATATTTTCATACATATATTGGAAAAAACTAAATGTCATCACATTTCATTTTATTTTACCATAAAGAAATGCATTGTCGTGACGTTTTAGCCACATCTCCAGGCCTGAAAGTGACCACAGCATGTGAGGCTGCAGCGTCAGCACAACAGAAAGCCTCGGCCTGACGTCTTCTCTAGCCGAGGGATGGCACAGGAGGTTCACTGATTGAAATAGACACGTCAGATTGTCACTGAGGCTGTAAACAGGGCTCCTCCTTACCAGGAGGAGGACGCCCTCCTGCTGAGAGGAAACCGGATTCTGTCACCTACCACCCTCCCATCCCTTAAAACATTTACCCGCTCCCCTCTCCAGGCCTGAGGTGACAACACTGGGGTGTACCGACAGTCAGCCATCTCCCTCTCTCTCTCTCTCTCTCTCACTCTCACACTCACACTCACACTCACACGCACACACACACACACACACACACACACACACACACACACACACACACACACACACACACTTGCACAAGTCACAGCACAAAATAGCTCGGGCTGATGGAAACTCAGCCTGGTCAGAGGTTGGGCCAGGCACTCTATCAGATTGGGCGCTGCCTGCCTGCTCAGCAGTGCCCAGACTGACCCCAGCAGACTGCCAGTCTCCTTACCGCTCTGCTGCTCCGTGGCTCCACTACCACCTCCCGCCACGACCCCTGACCCCTGCCCAGGAGACAGGCGCCACCGATATGATGTAATTTCTCTCCGACATGGGCCAGTGGCCCCGGCTGCAATGCGACCCAGGGAAAATAAATATGGGTGTTTATTTGGTGGGAGTGAGAGAGGCCCACAGGCTGGAGCCGCCCTCACGTTTCCCAAAAACAGCTTTGCACTAGAGCTGTTTTTGTTCCACATCTTAACTCCAATAACATACAGTATCTAGGAGAAAATTAGCTATTGCGGTTTGGTACTGTGCACCATCAATACACTGTACCATTGTGATGCTGAGACTGTTGACCTACTCAATTGCAATTATTCATATAGACAATGGCTTAACACCCGATAAGTCATAATGGTAATTCATTGATCCGCCCTTGAAGGAAGAGGGTGTATAGGAGTCACCTCTTGAGCTGTGATTGTGCAGCTTGCTCCCTCTGAGCCGACTAAGCTTTCTCCAGCCGTTCCCACTCAAAGCATTCACAAAGACTTTGGTACCAGCTGGCCCGCCCAGCTGTCAACCTACATCGGCCCCCCAAGAACTGGAGAAGAACCATGCACCATGATCCGCCTTTGTTTCCACAACCTATAAACTGCCTCTCCCAGAGACATCCACACCTCTCTGTGATCAAAAGAGACCATAGAGAGGTCTCAGACAGACAGGGCTCTTGTTAGACCACAATGGTCTAAAGAGGGCTCTGGCACACTTAACATCCCTCCTTCCCTCTTACGCTACCACCAACCTCACCACTACAAACAGAAGGTCGCTGCATTAAAACACCCGCTCCACCTCCTCCTATCCCAGAGAGGATGATCCGCTGTACCTCTTTTTGTCCAAAAACTACTTCCTCTGAGGTCACAGGTCCCCTGGTAACAGCTAACTTGTAGACCTGGACCAGTGCCTGAAGACCTCCCCTTTACCAGTGGTGCTAGCCCACTGCACTGGGACCAGGTGCCTAACCTACAGTGTGACAGATGATGAATCACCAGAGTTCACGTTTCTAAGAGCCTCTTGGTGACGTCAAAGTTACAGGATATTGTAAGCAACCACTTTTATTGGGAACAAATAATATGTGGGCCGTCAGGGTTTGGAACCGTTCCCAACTCAGATCTCCCTTTAAGAATTGCTCATGTTTCAGATTAGTGTTAGCGGTGAGACGATGCACATCAGTCTCCCTGCAGTTTCAACCTCACGGCTGCCTTTACACTTTTTCTATTCCCCAGTCAGTCTCTATCTCTGCCTTCTCTCTCTGCGTGTCTCACTTCTCTGTCTTCCGACTCCCACCCACGCATTTTCTCTCTGACTCTTTCTCTATCCATCCTTCTGACCTCATCCTTGTTACAGTCAAGCGTAGAGGAAATCAATCAACCATAGTGTTCAGATTAAATCACAAATTATTATAATTGAGAATAATGGTTTCCATGTCAGTTTCAGTTCAGCTCTGAATTGTTCTCATACATATCTGGAAACGACGGGGTTGGAAGCTCAGAAGTCCAGCGGCGCTTGTGCTCTGGTGGAGTGAAATTCAAGTTATCCATGATCCAATTTTGACAGAATTTCCATGGCAATAAAACTCTTATCTGAATTTGAACACCTGTATTGTATAAATGTTACCATCCCTTGTAAAGTCAGTGCATTCAGCCTGTTCTTTTCTATGAAGAACAATAGATTATGCTTATTGAAGTCAATTAGAACTTCTCAGGAAACATAAACACTGCTTTCTAAAGTTTGACACTGTACTGCTACTCAACCCTGTTAGGATGTAATTTAAAACAGTGTTGTTTTTAGGGGCAACTGCCGTGCCTGCCACACTAAATACAGATCAGCGTTAGGGACAGTTAAACTGAGACTACTTTATAGCTGAAAAAGACAGGGGGCATGAATCCCTTCAAGATAACAAGAAAACAACACATCTACAGGACATAACAGACTAAAGAAATTGCAAAGCCCTGCTAACAGCATTAGCACTTTTCCTCTTCATTACAGAGCAGCACAGTGTGCCTTGCTGAGCTTATTTCTAGGGGCAGTAAAGCTCCCTGGCATGTGCAGGGCACGCATTGCGACTTTGACAGCATAGTTAGGAGGTGCTGATGAAAGAGGAGAGGCTGGGAGCCCACTGCCTCTCAAATTAGCCCCGGGGCCCTCCGACCTGTCACATGGAGGCGTAGCCCGTCACAAATTCTGTTGCACCGCACCGCCAATGCGCATGTATGGAGCCTTGCATGCTCCCAGTGTGCCTTCGTGTGCGGTGTGCCGTGCATGGAAAGCACATGTGTTTGGATGTGAGTACTGCATGAATACACATACTGAGATGTTTTTCGTCCTTAATGTAGATCAAAGGTGGTATTAGAACATAAATCAGAGCAGAGCATCTTCCTCATGCTGTCGAGGCTCATCACAGATTTTTATGGGACCTCCCACAGTTTGAAAAATGGTCTCCAGCCTCCAACTTAGGTGACCTCCAGCTGACTAATTCTTTAAATAGATGCATGTTCCCTTCATTTCTTCATCATCAGACAAGAAGTGAAAGATGGATATACTCCCCATGTTTTGCTCATCAAGTAATTAGGCTATTTCGTTCATCTTCCAGTCTCTGATTACACTGCGAGTCCTGCAATACCACAGAGAGCCAGCCAGACAGTCTGCATTAATGAAAGAGAGAGCTCTCCGCTCTTCTCACCTTCTCTAATCTGTTCTGCATGTGCATTGCTCAGCCTGACACCCTCTCTGCAGATTCAGCTGTTGAGTGTGTTTGTTTAGTGAGGTGGAGGGACATCCATAACAGTAAAGCTGTCTCTAGCAGAAAGGTTTTAATCACTTTTTTTTCTCCTTATATTGTCTTCTCCCACATTCTCTCACTGTTTGTCTCAGAGAGGGTGCAACACCCAAAATCTGTGGATTATAGAGTTCAAGCTGCTTGTCTTCAGTGCCACTTTACTGCAAGCTGAATGATACAGAGTACACAAACTTACATCTACTCATGCCCCCTCTAGGCCGTGCTTGATCTTGCAGTGTCTCCAGCTGTGTACACACAGGAAATCAAATGCAAAAGGGAGAAAATAATGAAGTGTTCATTCCGTCTCTTACCTGAGAGAAGTTGAGCCCATTGAGAGGGTGACACTGCTCCTCCACCCGCTCCACTGCCCCTGTCGTCTTTCCCATCCTCTCAGCCTCTTGAGCCAAGAACAGGTCCAGCACAGGCGTCCCCCTGGACCGAATGTCCCACTCTGTCAATGAGTTGACCATCAGCATCACCCACACAGGCCTTTTCCTCTCCCAGTTTCCCGCAATGGCATTGAACAGGTAGTCTGCATAGAGGCCGCGGCCACGCTGGTCAGCGGTCATCCAGTGAGGCATCATTTGTTTGACGTAGTCCAGGTGGCATTTGAGGCGGCGGTACAAGTCTCGAGGTAGCAGGGTCTGCAGGTTCTCCCCGTGGGGCAGCAGCTGGCAACTGGTCAGCTTGGAGATGGTCAGAGGATCGGTCAGGTCCAGCTCAAAGAAAACATTGCGGCTGCTGTGGAAAGCCTGCTTGGACCTGTCGGGGATGAAGTCCCAGACTCGAGTGTAGGGCACGTGGATGGTACCAAATAAGTAAGAAGGTGGGTGAGGAGGCGCACGCTTTACTCTCCACAGGAAAGAGTTCATGTCACTTTGCTGTTGAAGAGGCAGAGGAAGGAGGGAAGGAAAGAAAATAAGAGAGGGAGGTAAAGATTCTGAGAGCAAACGGAAACAAAAATACCAGAACCATCATGTTAGAGCAATTCAGCTTGCCCTAAAACTAAAGCTGACACTTTTTTCCTCTGTTGTGGTTTACTGGCTCACAGGCTCGGGTCAACAAGTTAAAGATTGAAATACCATTTTGAGATGACGGCAGGGGAAGCATGAAGTCTTGTCAGCTCGGGGCTGTGCTGCGAGGGCTTGCTGCTGTGGTGCAGGCAGCGGGTTTATAGAGGGGCCTTCTGGGCTGTAAACAGACCCCCGTGTATTGTTGAGGTGCATACCTCGGTTGCCAAAGCCTCTTTCGGCCTGGGAAGCATTTTGAAGGCTGCAGTGCAAATATACTGCACTGGAGCTCATAAAAGCCAAAAGCTGAAAGAAACCTGCTCTCCATTCTGACCCCACTGTGATACTTTTGTTTGTGATTTTTTTTACAGCAGGCAGGGAGATCTGGTGCTGACAGCCTTAAGTACGGCACTGTTTTTGTCCTCTACTACAGTTTATATTACAGGAAGTGTTTGTCTGTTGCGGTTATCTTCATACAAAACAATGTCACAATGGAAATGAAATAATCACAGTCATTCCAAATGAGCATAAGGCTGTATTGCATTTAAAATATGTTTCTTGTTAAGTGCTCTGCAAATGTGCTGTGCATGTGCTATGACTTTGATGTTGGCATTATTTAAATATGAAAAAGGAATTAGCTTCTATAAACAATATCAAACTTCTGGCTTCTGAGACACAGTGTAATCAGGCATTTGAGGGATGAAACCCATTACTGTAGAATAAAGTTATTCTTAGAAAATGTTTACTTCTAAAATTTAATCAAGATTTCCTTCAGCTGTGTTCCAATTATATTGCGCGCTGCCAACGCTGCCTTTGTCATATGAAATGTTTCAAACTGCAGCCAAAAGCGAGTGAAGTGGTCTTGTGGGATGTTCTGTTATCATCACAATTAACTATAATGAACATACAGTCATTTCTGGCACAATCTCGTGCTTGACAAAATAAATCGAAAGTGCTAGGCTATATTTAATTTCAGAGCAGCGTTTCTTCTTTGCAGAAGACACTGAAACGTTTAAACAGTTTGTTTCTTGGTTTCTAACTCGATTTTCACATTGGCAGGGTGCAGCCGACACTGCAGACTATAACGGGAAAGGTTTGGACGGCATTAGATGCATTAGTGCATTCTCAGTCATATTTTTGAGACACGGAAACTTAAAGAGCAGAACTTTGCAACTGTGCGCTCAGGCCTATACCCCATAAACGAAGACTTTTCGACATGGAAAGTGTGGTCGTGTCCTGAGGAGAGGCGAGATCCCCTCTGCTGAAGCTGCGTGGACTTTTTCTGGAGAGCCTTGACGCGCAGGGCTCCGTTTTATGGGGGTAATTACTCTTAACAGAAAACAGAGACCACTGTACTGACGCATTACACATCACATGAAGCGAAGGAGCACGAAGTCTTCAGTGATCTCTGACAGATCCCTTATCCGCGTAAAGCACATAATGCACTAATAAAACAAAAGCCTGTGATCTCCAAACGACTCCCTAATGATATCCGCGCACAACCGCCAAGTGTCACATTTAAAAATGTGCCTGTTGCTGACGTCGTACAGCCTATTGTGTTATTTTCCAGAGGGGAAGCGTGTTGGATGTGTTGTCTGCAGTCATGATTTTAATTAACTGTTTTCCCTTCACGTCGAGGATGCATTCACAGTGGGAGGCAGACAGACAGACAGACAAACAGACTCGCATTAACAGAGCTGTCTGGCTGCTCTGCACTGCTGCACCTCCTCACGGTAAGATTTCAAGCCAAGTCCGGAGTTTCACCAATATGCCCCGATAAGTGTTTTAATAGGCCGCGTGTTGCGCTGAAACACGATCACGTCTGAAAGGTCAAGGAAACTTTTTCCAAATGAAGTCAAGTCACCCGTGGGTGTTCCCCACTTGCGTTTGTCACATAAACAGCCATAAAGTTGGCGAGCGGTAGGCCTAACAATTTCTCTTGGCAACTGCTTTCATTTCTAAGGCCCGGATCTCTTCTCTAGCCGGTTCAGAAACTACCTGAACTCTACACGTCTGAAGATAAAGCACAGTGTTTAATCACCGAGCTTTAATTCATATTAGGCTAATATAGAAAATACAGTAGGCCTATTATTATTATTATTATTATTATTACATTCTTAACAGTAATTATCAGGCAGTCCACATTAATCATGCAATTTTAACTTTCAATTTCATCCCAGCTTTTCCTTTAATCGTTCGTTCATCTCATTGCACATCAGTTTATTTGTTAATAATAAAGAGTATTCCGATGTTTAAAAGGTGGTAACCTTTGACCTCATTATACAGCACAGCTGTGATAAATGCTAAACCATAGTGATTGCGCCGTCCTGCCGTAAAGTCCCCCCAAAATTAACAAACACTATAAAATACTATAAAATAATAAAGCTCAGTTTCTCTATTATTTCCCCAATTAGAAGTTATCAAGAAAGAACACCTTATAATAATTTTGACAAGTGTCACCATCTTAACAGCGTCACTCACTTCCGTAGGCTGAATAACAAACTTATCAGATAAAGGGTAAAATCTTATGTAGCCTAGTATCATATGCGGGTTCGAATACGCGTGAATCTCGGGAGAAATTGGGTGTCCTTGACTTGATAAAGTGCCCCAACACGACTCACCGACTTTGGTGCGTCGCACTGCCTCGGTCTGTCCGGTCGGTGTGCGCCCCAGGGTGCCACAGTGTGCAGGAGAGCGCTCAGGAAGACCCAGCTGAATCCCGGCAGACAAACCATCGTGTCGAGGTGACAGGACACTTCTGACAGTCAGCTCTCAGGACACTTTTATGTCTCTCCTATACGCTCTCTTCTCACTGCCCTGTCCCCGTCTGCTTTGAAATAATAAAAAAAAACCGTTACCGGTGGCCTCTTGGCTCACATGTGCCGCTCGGCTGGAGGACCATTCCGCCCCTTCGCCATTCCCGACGCTCTCCGCGGCTGAGTTTAGTTGTTTCTGTCTCAAACTTTTTCTGTCTCCTTTAACTCGGTGCAGTCCTGAAGCAGGGAGCTGAAAACTCTTTGGAGAGTTTCCGCGGTGCGCTCCGAAAGTTTGGAGCGTCTTGACTGGGAGAGAGGGAGGTGGGACGAGTTGAGTACCCCCCCTACCCTACCCCAATACACACACACACACACACACACACACACCCGTGCTTCTTTTAGGAGGGAGCGCAGGTTCAGAGAGGGATGACAGGTTTGCGTGAGTAAAGCCCCACAAGACAGACCCGAAAAGAGAGCAGAGTGGGGAATGAAGTTCTTATAATGTTCTTATAACGTCCTGTAGTGTGAGATTAGACATTGCCTCATTCAGCATGGTTGTTTTCCTAGTCTATTGCATGACTATAAGACAGTATCTCATATAGTATGCTAGAATGTCTGTCTTGCTCAACAGTGCCTACATGGTTACTTACTATTTTTAATATTCCCTGGTATCATATTTGTATTAATTTTTTAATGAAACTAAGTAAGCAATAATTTAATTTACACTAAACTTGTTAAGCTTGATGGTACTTATTTTATATTTCTTTACTATTGTGGTATTATTTGTTAGGTTTTATTTTATGTCTAACTAACTCAAAGTCCATACTACCTTTTTCTAGGGCTTTCAGCCTCATCTCACAGTCTTCCTCTGCAGATGGAAGGCCTGGTGTCTAGTCTCATATGCTCATTGTATTTTCTTGCATAAATGTCACCTCTGTGCTGTGACATTTGTGTGATATGTTTCTAAAATATTCTGAATAATTGGGTTTCTGTACTTCAAAAGAAAACTGTCACCAAAAATACAGAGCCAGGAAATCAGGTGGCATAGACAGAGTTTTGTTTGGTTTGGTTTTCAGCGGACTCATTCTAAAGATGTAAATGAATAATATTTCATGCTGTCATGTGCTTCCTCTTCAGGAGGATTGCGTTTATCTCTGACCCTCCCTGTTTGACAACCCTGCAGCAATGCATTTGTATGCGGGTCTTGTTGCGGCGGAGAGCTTCAGACCTTAAACGCATGATTAATGGTCACAAATAAACAGGTCCAAGTAAAGACAACTGTGAGAAGTGTTTTATTTATTTTCAGTCCAGCGCTCTTCTTAAGATGTGGATTAGTCACGATGTGGAGCAGGCGGGTCTGAAATAAACGCTCGTGTTGAGAGAAAGTGGCCCCTCTCTGTGCAGGCCGCGATGTCAACGCTTCACTACTCTGCTATGACCTCAGTTATTGTCCGAGTGGCAGACAGTGTGACAGAGTCAAGTAGTGGGAAATTTATCATGGAGACCCCTCAAGCAAGTGGCACCGGGCCCCTCCCTGCAGGGCAATGGCAGACAGACCTCGGACAAGCAACTCTTTGTCCTCGGCCATGTTCTCCCCTCCTCTCCACTCCTCTTCTCACCACTCCGTGCTCACTTCTGTTACTGGGCAGCTTTGTTAGCGCCCGACTGTCCCTGTACGCTCATTGTATTTTCCGTTCAGATGAGGTAGATTGGGCGTTTCTGCTGAGCTTCTTTGATCAGCTTGTCATTTAACACAGTTTCACGTTGTAAAACTGTGACACTTCTGCCCTTTGACCCTTTGACTTCTTTTATTGGGCACCATTCATCAAGCTTGTAGAATCTGAAAGGCTGAAAAGTCAATATTTCTTTGTTTTATACATCTGCACAATGGCCTACTTGAATGCACCCTCAGATGTTTTTAGACTCATGAAGGCAGCGTATAAAGGAATAACACAATAGAACCATGTTGATCTAATCTAATCTTTTTATCCTTGCTACCCTGTTTCTCCCCTTTGTGGCTCTTGCTCTGAGACAGGTGTGGGATTTCAGTTAACGGTTTCATCTGCTCTAATATGTCCACCTGCGGACTCAGGTACTTGCTTTAACCACACCTTGCAGAGGGGCTTCTCTTTGAAGGAGCTTTTCACATTCTTGGCCGGTTAGAAGAGGGCTTATGAGCGGCTGGCTGCAGGAGATTCCTGGACGGGGGCCAGCGCTTACAGCATAGTGCACATATAGCCGGGGACGAAAGAAGACTTTAAAGTTAATGTTCTGTTAGCAGACCGCAGAAACGCTCGCTTACAGAACGAACATCTGGGGAGGCGTTAGAGAGAGAGAGGTTGAGACAAAGAGCGCCCATTCCAATCTAAAGGTATTTTTAAAAATGTTAAAGCATATCTGCAGCTGAACCCCGCCAATACTGATGTTTTCCGCTACTTTCATTGACTTTACATATTTTTCTTGAATGTGTCGATTATATACAGTATGCACCCAGATGCACAGAGGGAGCAAGGGAGAAGGAAAGGGGAGAATGAAGAGACCTTGTTAATGTTTGTGGCCCTGCAGCTCTAAGGATCCTGTGTCTACTTGTCCTTGTGGCTCTGCGGCTGCCTGTCTATCTGATGTTGTGCAGAAGTGCTGCCACAAAACCCCAACATTAACTCACTGCCTGTGCCTCAGCATCATTACTTGTCTATTGGTATGTAATGATAGAGGTACTATTTCTATTACATCTACTTCCACTGCTACTACACCACATGAAAAGGAAATATGAACTGTTACAGACAAGCCGTAACTGGGGCTGGAAGTGTGTGCAAACTGTTTTGTTTATCATGGACACAGGGACCCCTGGTGGTGTGAGGAAGAAGTAAGATTGCGCACAGTGTGGACAAAGGTAAGGACGCAGAGAGATGGTTGACCCGAGGGCAGAAAGATAGTGCTTCAAAGAAAATGTGAGTATGATGGATATGAAGGAGTGGCTCATAGCTTTAGGCAGCCATACTTCAGAGACTTGACTGTCAGACAGACTGCGAAGGCCACACTGAACGCTCTCTCTCTCTCTCTCTCTCTCTGCCTGTTGTCTCTGCTCTCAGCTGGACTACACACACACACACACACACACACACACACACACACTCCCTCACTATCTCCTCCCGTCTCTTGCTCGGGCTCCAATATCCTCTGTCCCGCTTTGAAGATGTCGAGGAATAATATTGACTGAGTCTCTGGTGAAATGTTATTGTGGTTTCCCTTTCCTGACGTCCTGGGGAAAAGGGGGGTAAAGGATGGGCTAGGAGGTGGTAGAGAAGGAGGAGGCTAATGTTAGCGGGTGGAATATATCAAAGAATGTCAGAAGCGGGTCCAAGATGAATCTGTTTGAGCCCAGTCACGTTAGACAGGTAGACTTAAGCGGGAGTAAGCTAAGTTGACCAAAGTCTGAATCTCTTCAGCGCATTTGTTTTGTGTCTGAGACTTTCACCCATTGTTTGTGGAAGAAGTACACACTGATTTAGATGGTTTTGATGACAACAGGTCTGTATTAAGTTCTTTTCTCCATGTTCTCTGCAGCGACGTCCCCTGTGGCATGTCAACTCATGCAGTGGATGACTATCTGTCTATCTTCATCATCCAGGGTTGTTTTTCTGGAAGCAATGTCCCGAACAGGTTTTTTTAAAACTCATTTTAGTCATTGTTTTGGGGTGAAGTAAGGAAAGAGGAACACTGATTCTTATTATTTACAACCACTTTATGTTGAGGTTTACTTTAATATGTCAGCCACCTAGATGACTTTCCATTTAAATGTAAAGGCCTGTCTTGTTAGTCAGAAACATGCTACTGCGGGCATTGTCGAGATGGCTCCTGTCCTGAGATTTTGGTCATTATTTTTGCTCTTTTTGGACAAATACACACACACACACACACACACACACACGTACTGGCTCTCTTCACGGAGATCCATATCTTGTATTTGTTTTCTAGAGCTTATAATGTTTTCACATCAAAGGCTTGGCTGGCAAAGTCACCCCATGATGCATTGTGTTCTCTCCCACTGATCATTGGCATTGTGAGTAATTGTATCATCCACATCGGGAACCCCCCTGCTGTCTTCTCTCTCATTCTGCCCCATTTACCACAGAGAGCCAAAGCAGGGGAGGTGGAGGAGTGAAAAGACCCCTCCTGCTGGTAAGCAGATCTACCTTTTGGCTATTCGAATGGTAAAAGAATAAGATATGGAGGAATAATAATGTTTCCCCTCTTGTCATTTCAACAACCACAGTGACACTGCTGCAAATCTCAGCACTGGACAATAGATGTATTCATATCATAATATTATGGAAATACGATATATATATATATATATATATATATATATATATATATATATATATATATATATATATATATATATATATATATATACTATATATATATAGCTAATGTTAGTCCGTATAATACTTTTGGTGTTCATTGTCAACGTCCTGTTTGTGGTTTATCCAAGCAGGGGTTCAACAGAGGCTGCCAGTGCCAAATATGGCCTTGTGCGTTGACTGGGGAGCAGAGTATAAACAGCATGTGTTATGATACCATTAAATCAAAGCCTCTGGTCTGCACTGGTGTGCAGGAACCGCACATGAATTCCATCCTGAAGGATCAGATGAGCTCCTCTTTAAGTCGACAAAAATCTGGATTTGGACTTGACCTTCTTTTGAAGACGGTCATCTGCTCTAATGAGGTTCTTTGAAGATTATCTTATTGTCAAAGGTGCTTTTATGCCACATGTATAGTAAATTCATGGCATCAAAGCTTGCCTCTGTAAAGAGATATCATGCTTAAAGATCAACAGAGATGGGGAAGCAACCACTGTCTGCCCACAATGTTTTCGTACATGGTGCTCTTCCTTGCTTGTGTAATCTGAGTTTACAGGACTGACTAGAGAAAGCAAAGCCTGGCCTTGTGTCTGAGTCGGTGCAGCCTCTGTCTGCTTGGATGTAGAAAGTTCAGTTCAGTTTGGTGGCAGAGACTCTAACCGTGTTTATCCTGCATTTATTCAAGGTTTATTTGGTGTATGTCTAGCACATCTCTGTCTGTGGTGGTATTGTATGCTGGCTGCTGTGGTCTAAGTTGGATGTGACTGTGTTTGAGGGGGTAGTCTTAGTCACAGGCTGTCTTGGGCTTTGTTTAGCCACATCTGTGAAGCCAGGTGTCCAAAATACCACGCAGTGTGTGCCTGCATTTCGGCAAATGCGCAGCACAAAATGGCCACTGTCTCTGGATTTAAATTAGCGGCTGTTTTGGAGGGACATGTTGCTTGAACATGTGTTAAAAACACTTCAAAATGCCTGACCTGTATATTGGCTTCTTTTGGGTCACTGTGGACTCCAGCAAAGGCCTGTGGTTAAAACTCACAGAAATAGGCACAGGAGGGCAAACATCTGGACTCAGCTGCCCTGTCAAAGAGAATTTGCCTTCGCAAGCTCCTCGATCTCTGTGATTAATAATACTGGACTTCAGCAGTGAGGTCAGAACCAGTGTAAGGCCGTGGGAGAGAGGGGCTGAATAATGTGAAAGCGCTTTTTTTTCTCCATTATGCATGTAATGTTGTTTTGGTAACACAATGTGACATTTCATGCTTCCTCTCCATCATCTGCTCTTTTCTGAGTCTCTGTGTCTTTTTTCCCCCCACATCTCCTTCGGTTTGCGGCTCTGTTTATTTTCAAGATCAATGCGCGGTTCTGTAACACTTGGCTGGTCTGCTCTCTCAAACCCGAACTTAAGTTCATGTGTCAGTGTACATTCATCTAAATGTGAGACATGAAGAGGAGGCGAGAGAGAGAGAGAGATGGGGAGCAGGGAGAAGAGGAAAATTAAAAGAAAAGAGACACAAAAGGAAAATGTGGTGATGGAAAGCAATTGATGTGAAGAGACGCAGGAATGCCAGAGAGGGAGATGATTAGGTCTGATTGATGACTCTGTATTGATTCAAGGCAGACATAATTTATTGTTTTAAAGGGCACATTTCAAGTGTCTATAATTAATGGTTTGTAGAAAGAGGGCAGAGGAGGAGCTTTCAAGATCGGTCTTCATAATAACAACCTGGCTGTGCAGTCTGATAAACACACAGACACACATAGACAGCGACACAGGTACACACATTATGTACACACATTACACACACTCCAGACTTCCTTCTGCTCTCTGGGCATCGCTCCTACAGCTACTCTTCACTCACACATAGAGCTGTTCTCGTGCTTGACAGGGAGCAGAGGAGCTGTCAACAGGTCCGGAGCCTGTCAAGAAGCAGGCTGTGCTACCACGCTACACTGCTACACACACACACACACACACACACACACACACACACACTGATATAAACACAGATCCATACATGCACGCACAGTTGAAACATGTCAAACTGCATGGCTTCTATGACTAAATACACACAAACACACATTCATAGTCAGTCAAGAGACACACATTAAACAGCATGGCTTGTATGACTGAACTGACTGAACTGTAACACACACACACAAAGAAACAGAAACATACTAAACAGCATGACCCTCATGACTGAATACACAAACACACACACACACGCAGAGACAAATACACAAACAGTCCGCCCAGGAAAGGTCTACAGAGGAAATTTTCTGCTTCTTCAGCTGATCCTGAACATGTGTCAAGGTTTATACTGTAATCTACTGTAAGAGACTGAGAAAAGAAAATACACCAACTTCGCCTCTCCCTTCATTTCTAGATTTATTTGTGGTCTTGCCTGGAGCTCTGTTTGGGCTGCCGCAGGACGTGTGTGTTGCGCTGCCATGTGTGTGTATGATGATATCATAACTAACCTCGGTATTAACTGCTTCACTGCATCAGGCAGATAATCATTAAACATTGTCTTAGATTGGTTCCCAAAACATTATCATCTTATAGAGTGAAGATTTATCATCATCACGATGACAGCCTCCAGTCTCCACCTGGCCTCGTAGAAGATGAATTACAGCCTGAATCTGAGCCAATGTACAGTAGGAACAATACAGATGCATATAGAAAACTGTATCAGTAGACATATATATACTGTAACCTGCCAGCATTTGCACTTATTCTGTACTTAAAGTACCCAGTGAAACTTATTTTGTGGACAGAGAAATTGGACAAACACTGGTTAAATTTAATTACTGTATTTTCAACAAAACTGAAAGTCAACAGTTACGCTAGCAGCTCTGTGAGACCGCAGGTATTATTGTTTACCATGTTCACCATCTTAGTTTAGCATATTAGCCTGCTAACATTTGCTAATTAACACAAAACACAAGTACAGCTGAGGCTGGTGGGAATGTTGGTAGTTTCGCAGCTATTGGTCGTAAATGGCAAATTATTACTTCGTCCTGATGATGGTGCTAAACAAAGTTAAGAGATCACCTAAGTTATTACTATTCATCCTGAGGGGGTCATGCGTGTCTGTCTATGGTTTGTACCAAATGTCATGGAACCATCATGTGTGAAAACAAAGTCATGAAAACAATATTACAGCATGTTAAACCTCTGCACTCTTACTGTGTTCAAAACTTTACCCGCTGACAAACGTGTACAGTTCAGACATAAAGCGTTTTACAAAGGGACACTCTGGCAGTGACCCTGCTGACCACTGTGGCTGTACAGAGGCCTGATGAGAGCAGCCTGGTTGGACTGCAGAGGGTTAAAACATACATTACACTCTGTGGAGTTCAGAACTTTGCAGCCGACTCAGTGAGGTTGATTTATGAGCCGGAGCTGAGCCCAGTGCAGCCTACTGGGTCGAGGCACGCCACCATGATTGAAAGTCACATCCAAGCCAATGTACCGGCCGCTCACTCACCACAGTGCACACGCCCAGAGATAACCGTGTTCTGTTTGATATCGTAGGGTCTGAAATGAAGTTGACAGAATAGCATTTACAAAGTAATTTGAGCACACAGGATACAGAGTCTACTGTTCTTGTGAAGTGGCGTTTCACAATTTTGTCCCTCGTAAGTTTCTCTTTCCCTTCCTTCCCCCTATTTGCGGCCTTTTTATTTTTTCCCTCCCCTGCCCTCACTCACACGCTATCCTATCCCTGCATTCATTAGATATACGAAATACTCATAATTTCATACTTTTTTTTACAGCATTAGTGCGTTAATTTTGACAGGGTAGTGTTGTCTCAAATCGAATACTGCTGTTGTGCGCTTACCGGAAATGATGATTGCAACCTTTGACCGCGTCTTCTTCTTCTTCTTCTTCTTAATGGCGGATTGCAACCACGCGTAGCATTATCGCTAACATTTTACCGCAATTGCCGCACGCCGAAATATCTGCCAGCTTTTTTGTTCACTTGACTTGAAAAAAAAATGAACTTGCTTTTACTTTTAGCCGTAACAATTGCAACCGCGGCCGCCATTTTCATACATTGGTGGTGCCTCTCATTTTACTATGTGGCCAAGATGGCGACCATTGAGGGTGAGAAGTGTGCAGCGTTCCACACTCAACTTTCTGACCGTTATGAGTACATCATCTGGGTACTCATAGTACACTGCATTTTGCCATACTTACCAGTGTGAACGCACTTATGCACTCAAAATATTAAGTGTAAGTACAGAAGTACGCGATTTGAGACACAGCAATAGTCTTTTTTACACTATTCCTGAAACTGGTAGCATTGTAGCCACTGCAAGCAGTAGGTTATTTTCCAATTTAAATTCATGGAAAGTGCCACATGAATGCAATGCTGGTAAGCTGCTGATAGGAAAGTCCTGGATCACACTGCTGATCACCACAATATATCTTGATGCTCACCCTCATCTCCCGAGTGACCTTATGAAACATTGTGTTTGGATGTGGTGGGGGCAGGTCTTAACTGGAGTCAGCCAGCAGTGTCTTAGCCAGCTATCTAGCAGCATACAGCGATAATGTCTCAATGGGGCATGGCATGTTGTCAACCATGTGGTTTTGCAGACAGAAGAGGGAGATAACAATAGTTGGGTGATGCAGGCTTCAGCAAACCACTCACACTGCAAACACAAAATATTTTGCAACAGCAGTGACCAAAATGAGTCAGTGGTTAGGACCTCATGACTGTGTCGAACAGATATTGTAACTTCAGTAAAATTACACTGACCATTTTGTGGCAATTCTACTTGATTCAGTTCCAAAGCTTTGTATGATTGTTCTTTTTAAAGCAATAATCACTGAGCAATTTCCTGAATAAGAACTGGATCATAGCTGTTTGGAAAGTAAATAATATTGAAAGTTAAAGACTGTTTACATGGTTAAAATTAATTTGGATTAACAATAAGTAGGTCACTCATAGGAAAAAACATTTTATAATTACAATCATTAATCACTTTACTGTCAAAATTATATTCTTTTGACATTTGTTTTATTATTCTGTCCTCCGTTCAGCCTTATAAAAATGCAACTTCTCTTGTTCTCACTGATCGTTCGGTAGAATGTAACTTTTGCCTCTGCTCTTGCCTTTCACATCCTCTGTGTGTTGTAACATCAAACGTTACGTACATAAAAGCCTCTCCGCGGCACTGGAAAGAGTTTCTCTCCTTTAAAATGTGTTTCTCATTTCATGCTATTATCATATCACTGGACATGTCCACACGCAACTTTTGTTTTGAAGACTGTGGATTCAGAGAGTAAATGAGCCACAGAGTCAGTAATTTGAGCTCTAATCCCGCCGTAAGCCCTGACGGAGACTCAGCTGTTTAGTGGAAACATTTCCGAAGGCAGACATCATCTGGGGAAGGAAAGTGAAGAAGATGTTGATTCAAATGACAGAATAATCCTAGAGTTCCTGTTTGTCTTGGCTTTGTTGGTTGCTATGACAATGGTGTGTGTGAGAGGGGGAGGAAGAGACAGAGAGCTGTAGAGATAGATGGGGAGAGTGAGTTTCTGGTGTAAGGGGGAAAGAAAATTTGGTGTTAAAAATCACAAGGTTTCTGTCTCTGAATACATGAGTTTTTGCTTATGTAGCACTGTGAAACTATCGAGGAAGGAAAAACTGATGTAAAATGGAAGGATCCTGTCATGAATCTGCTATAGCTGTAAAATAAAGCACAGTAAACAAGTGGCAGCCAAGTTGGAGCATCTTCTCACCCACTGTGGTGTCAAACACAACCTTGTAAACTATTTTATTCTTTTTTCATAGTACAGTCGATAAGGGTAACCAAAACGTAAAAGCACATATTTTAACTTCCATCAAAAATAAAGTTAAGCAAATAAAAAGTAGAAAAGTATACATATAGTATATATTTTTCAAAGTTATAGTGAAATCCAAAAATTCTTCATTGAAACTACTAGGGGAAAGTGAATTGCATCACTGCATTTATTTAGATAATTTCAATTTCAATACAAAATATGTATAATTAAGGGGCACAGCTCTATTTTGTTTCAAATAATGTATCCACATTTTAAGTAACGTCACCTGAGTAAAGGAAATTTTCAAAACTAATTTAGCCGAATAGGAATCAAATGCAATTGATTCAGTCCACTGGCAGTTAACCCCATTTCAAAGGAAGTGAGATTTTAAGATTAAATATTACATTTTAAGAACTTGATGTTTTTTTGGATTGCAGTACATCCTCAGAGAGAACTTTCTGTAAAAGGTCCCGCTGCCTTTACAGATGAATGGAACAGGAATGACTGAAGTTGCAGGATTATAAAAATGAAGAAGTAATCTTTATGATGAAAGCAATGCGGTGGTTTTGAATTACTGCACACTAAATCATTTCTATGCAAAGAAGTAACTCCAGCTACATCATCACATAGCTGTGGACGAGCCCTGGGCTCAGACAAGGGCTTATGATTGCATCTTAATGGGTTTAGTGGGAACAGGGTGTCACAGAAAGTACTGGGAGATTAGTGATTAGAAAAATGTCTCCTCCGACCCGAAGGTTTGGAGCGAGCTGCTAATGTGTTCTTAAGCGGTGCAAACCTGAATCCTCTCAGTCCAATTTAAATGGATGTTCTGTCAAACACGCCAGAGCTGAGGTGCTGGAAAATGGACACCTGCTAATGAAATTACTGTAAAACCCAATTGGAGTTACCAGGGTGAAATGTGTGTGTGTGCGCATGTGTCTGAGTGTGTTTCGCTATTAAACTCATTATGATACAATTATAGGCTTCTGCATGTGTGTGTATGTTACTGTCTGTGGGTGTGTAATTCTACACAAAGTTTCCCAGTGTTTTCCATAGCAGGCCCGTTGGAGGTTTGACTAGAGGCTGGCCTTGCGGGCTCCCCCTGCAGCGACTGTGATTTATCAACCAGCCCTCAACAAACCTCCACGAACTTGTCTAAACCCAGGAGGCCATTCAGCTCTCAGGCAACAGGGCCGTATTGCGGTTAACCATCACTCTTTAAAACAAATCTTATAATGATCCATGCTGTGGCTGCTACAGAGGCGGTGGATTTGGATTAGAGCCATATTACCAGTTGGCCCCGTCCCAGTCCCAGAGCCACTCTGCTCAGTGTCTGACCCCTGGTCCAAGCCTCAGACTTGCCACCTAGGCTGAGCCAAGAGCTGCTGCCCTAGTTGTCAACCATACAAACAATGCAGGGCAGCAATGGAGATCCAAGTGTGATCAACTTCAGCCTCCGCTCCAGAGTCGAATTCCCATCCATAACCCAATTTTAACCCCTGTGAAAACCTGGTCTGAACCTCAAGCTTTCGAAACCAATGTCCTGTGATCTCAAGGAACTCGGCCAAATCATTACAGGCTTGCCCACCATTCAAAACATGTTCAAACAATTACCTTCTCAAGAAGGTCCATCGATAGCAAGAATGGTTTCCCCGAACGTATCACAGACTGTACCGCTCTGGCACACTGTACCGAGGACCCACACATGGACACAATGAAGCAGCATAATGAAACCATCTATCTTCTTGACACTAAAGGCTTGCATACAGAAGGAGCTTACTGTCTTATAAATCTTTCTCATAACCCCAGCCAGTTTGGTCTGTGCCGTTATTAGGACCCAGATAAAATTCACCATGCTCACTCACTCTCTTTCTCCTTGTTTTTCCGTGTTGAGCATGGAGGTCCAACTGAGAGACTTGGCAGGGGATGTAAGGGAGATGAGACAAAGACATGCAGCGGAGGAACAGGAGATGAAGCGTTTTGAAGTTGTCTTGAGAACCTCCCAAAGCATCCCCCTCAGGAGCTGACTCCATTTAACCCATAAAACTGGAGACCTCAAGTTCACTTGGTTAAGGATCAGCCAGCACACAGAGAAGGCAGTGATGCTCGCACAGATATGCTTTGTGTCAACCAAACTCAAGAAGACCATAGTTTTCTTGGCAGTGCTTGTATGTGTGTGTGTGTGTGTGTGTGTGTGTGTGTGTGTGTGTGAGAGAGAGAGAGAGAGAGAGAGAGAGAGAGAGAGAGAGAGATGGAAAGAGAGACAGAGACCAAACTCATAAATAGCATTTATATGCTTATGTGTGTGCATGTGTTTTACATCTGTGTGTGTTCGTGATACTGTTGACTAAACCCATAGATAGCATGCTTATGTTTAAACTGATGTGTGCATGTGTATGTATTTGAATGTATGTGGGTAAGCTGCATGTGATTGTATAGACCAAACCCAAGATAGCATGGACAGAAAATCCACAAATAGTATTTACAAGTTTGTGGGGTTTGTGAGTTTGTATAGGTGTGTGTGTGTGTGTGTGTGTGTGTGTGTGTGTGTGTGTGTGTGTGTGTGTGTGTGTATGCACATTCATATGCCTGCAGGTCTGTGAGAGAGTGTGAGATAGCAACGAGCACTCAGTGTTCGGCCAAGGACAACAAGAAGTTCCTTTTGGACAGAGGAGCTAGTCATGAATCAGGTGTGATACCTGCACCCAGCATCAGCAGAACGCCAAAACAAACACACCCAAAAGTGGAGCTGCGCTCCAGCTCAACTTCTCTCTGTGTGGAAGTAATTACTGAGGTGTTGAAGTTGTCACTTTTCCTTTGCTGTTAAAAACACATTCATTTGAACTCTTGCACAGAAACACTCTATTTCACAGAAGACTTTACCCTCTAAACGGGCTCTCTAAGCTTACCAGCTCACCTTTGTGGAGCACTCACATTTGCATGTAATTGTTTGGCCAGTAACGACAGACACACCAACTCTTTCCAGTTCAGACAACTTTAGTTCTTCACATAAGATTTTGCTTTTCTGGTCGTTTTAAGTCACAGTTACCTTCTGGTCTCGCCTCTGCCAGCTGACTGCTGTTCAGATTCAGATTCAGATTGATGAGAGGGTGTGACAGTTTCACGAAATGTAATGAAGTAGCTAAAACATTCAGCAAACAAGTTCAAATTCATCATTTTCCACATATTTTCCAGTCTACTCTGGAGCACTAACAGCTGTTAAATACAGTCATAACTCACAGTGTGCTGGAAGACGTGAATTATCTTGTAAGAATCACAACACAAACAAAGATGGCTACCGGAAATGTCAGGTGCTTATGCCGGTTTCACGTCATTACGTTTAGACCACAATTACTGAGTCTGAGGCAACTGAGTCTGAAAAACAGTTTATGTCAGCCTCCTAGTTGTAATTCCAACATGGAGTTATTGAGAACTACTGACAGCAACAATATTTCCCACTTCCCAAAAAGAACTTCAGAAGTTAAAAAAAAACACATTGGCAATATGGCTGTAAAGTCACCATTGTTGGCTCTGCTCCGAATATGTAAATACAGAAAAGTAGCTAATTCAGGCTACTAAAGGAGGTTTTCCTTTTCTGTCGACAATGCACGAATGGCATTACTCATCTGGCTGCCATCTTTGTTTGGGTCAAGGAACTGTGATGCTTCTTGTGAAACAGATTAAAAACAATTGTACATTTTACTTCTGTACTGGCAGCAAAAAAAAAGTCTTTGAAGCTAATGGGCATGTCTTCAAAAACACAGTAAAGTTTTGTTAAATGACCTGACAGGATTTTCCAAGTTTTCCACTCGTTTATGTTTGACAAAAACAGTGGCTTATTTCAATCATCACTGTATATGTGATGAAATTGTAAAAATGATGATTAGGCCTACATATCAATTAAAAACAAAAGTGACAAATTCACATTTAATGCTGTTGTTCCAAATCAGGTGCCATTTGTTTCACTTTAGAGCATGTCAGAGTAATGTACCTGCATTCACTTATATTCCTAATAGATGCAGTGACCTGTTAAGTTCATCAGTACATACATGGACATGTCTCGTAATGATGTTACAGTAATCTGATCCGTCCATGTTTTACTGCACCTACTGGAGCTGTGATTTCACATCGTCGGGACTGATTTGCAACTGGAGTTGTCTCCAGCTGGTGTTTCCATGGATGTGTGTCTACGAGCAAATGTACTGATTAATGAGTGAGTCTCTACCTGAGACCCTATCTGACAGTTATGGGTTCAAAGCTGATGTGAACTGCTGGGTTTACAGGGCAGGGCAGCACCAGCCGGGCGTGACCCATGCGGGGGCTCAATAGGTCTGCACAGGCAGCTCTACTGCCCCATCAGGGGTGGCCTGGCGGACACAGCCATTTTACAGGAGAGGAGGTAAGTGTTGGGTTTCAGTGTCACGCAGGGGTAACTCTTGCAACTACACTCCTCAACCCCTGCCCTCCTCACCCTGCTTCCCTCGTCACCAGTATCCATTATGTCCCCTTTCCCTCCCCCATTGAGCTCTAGCTGCCATCATGGCCCAGTGCGTTCCCAGACCGTTCGTGCTCTGTTTCACTGCTGTAAATGTCACCTGAGTTACACTCTCTCTGCTTTCCACAGACGGCCCTTTATTCGCCACCCTTTTAAAAAGACCCCCGCTCACATTTCATGTTTTCTCATTTTTACTACGTGCCAGAGAGCCCTTTTCCTCCCTATTCACTCAGCCATACAATAACAGTCATATTTTTTCTGCGAATGCCAGAATTTCTTTCCCCCTGCATCATATTTTTGTTTTCTGCTTTTCTACTCCAGGCTTTGCAAAGCTTTGGTGTCGTCTGTATCTAAATAAATACAACCGACAGCTAGGGTGAGTGTTCACATGTGCGTCTGAGGTTTTTCGCTAATCTAAATTTAAGCTAACCGCTAGTTTACGGCTCTTTGATGAAGGAAAGCGAGCATTAAACAAGTCTTGCCACTTATAAGACAGTTTTGGCAAGTCCACTCGTAATAGCATGCAGTTGTGACAGTGAATGGTGCAGAAAGAAACATTTTTAATACTAGAATGAACATAAAAGTCCCTCAAGTCATGTGAAGATGAGAAATTTTACAATTGTGTCACATTCCTCAGCACTTCTTCTTGTATCTTATAACATAAAATGCAAATCTCTCAGGTGTAAACATATTTAACATTACAGTATGTCTTTCAGTTCAGTAGGAATCTGGGAACAAGGCCGTTAGATCATTAAACACTTAGGTTTTTGGATTTTGACCGAGCACTATACATTCACACTTCTTCCATGATGCAAGGTCCATATTCTGCAGAGGCCATGAGAGGCCTGGCCTGACAGTGATGACAGCATGATTAATGCCCACCTCCGTTCGCACTCACACACTAACTTTACACAGCAAGTCTAAGTGTCTTGAAGAAAAGCTGAAGAAAGCTGCCTGCAGGGCCAACAAAAAGTAGCCAGTGTTCACTTGAAGATAAGACTATGTTTGATAAGATACAGTTTGACATTGACAAGAATTCTGAACTTCTACAGAGGTGAATACTGAGAAAAGTTTGGTTTACTTTATTTCAAAGGTTATTTTTAAAACTGCTTTACACTATATACAGATGAAGTGCTTTAATTTACTTTTCTGATGTAGGCCTACCCACTATCCTTCATTCACCCTCATTTACCTCAGTTAGAGATTTCCTATACCATAGCTTTAATTATTCATTTCCTACCTTCCAATCGTTCCTATTTTTAGTACTGTACAAAAATCAGTTGCAGGCATTAAAAACGTCTTGGAATAATTCATTAATTGGCAATTCCCACATTGTCCTTGATGATGTGTTCAAGGACATACAGACGTCAAATATTTGAAAGCCGGCTGCCGAAAAAGCACTAACCAGGTATCTTAAATCACATATAAGACAAGCAAAAAGGGAGCATGTATATGTAGGAGGTTCTACATCCTAACTGTGCTGCTAATATCTCGTCTTGACATATTATCCACACTATTAGTTATCAGTGGGAGTGAACAAAAAGAAGTCAGGCATGGTCTTAGACATGCAAGGTACATCACCAAAAATGAATTTACTCTAAAAACACTTTGTGGCTGATTCATCCCTCAACAGCCAAAGTGAGCTGCTGAAGAGATGCAGTGATGTGAAGGAGCTCCTTCTGAAACCACCTTTGTTCACCTCACCACCTTCATTAATCTTCCATAGGCGTCTATAAAGGAGCCTGTGTGGAGAATGAAGAGGTTGTTTGAATCCAATGCATGCCAGGGGCCAAATGGTAAGTCAGAGTAAGAGGAAACTCAGGTTGGCACGCCGATTCCATGCCAGTCACTGCCAATACAAGCTATCAGGCCACATAGACAAGCCCCTTGACGGACTGCTCCATACTGCCAGAGAGTATCTCCCGACTGCCAAGTCTTATGGCAAACTGAGGATAACTTAATGGAAACCACGGATTAAAACTGCACCTCTGTGTTTTTCTTTCTCCATTTATAAATTTTATGTGATGATGATATATGAAATCCCGTATAATTTAGCCCAAGTGTCAGCAACACACCTTTTAGAACCATCCAAAGCTCACATATGTAAAAGGTTTCTTCAATGTTTTTATGATGGGAAATAGGTGTTTTCCTTGTGTTTTACAACCATGTCATTAATTATGTTACAAAGTTAGCATTTTTCCCTTGATATTTTTACATAATCTATGAATAATTTATGTCACAATTCATGTTACACACTCTTAATTTGTAATTCATCATATTCATTTCCAAAATTACTTAAAGTGTCAGTCGGCCTTGACGTACTGAAAGTGAAACGTTTATTGCTCATCTGTACAAATGCAAACACAGTCTTGTAATGTAATGTATTCTAGTCATCATACTGTGGGTAAATTATGTTCTTAACAATGACAGCGATGCAGCATTTGATTGGTTTCTGTTATTGTTGTTATTATTTGTACGTTATGTACTATATGTCTCACACGAAGAGTTTGTCAAAGCAGGCCGAGCAGTATGGCTTCCCTTTCTGCTCCTTGAAGATGCCTTGGCTAAGCTGCCGCAGACAGAAGGCACACACGAAGTGCTCGGGGTGAAATTTGTGATCGAGAGCAGAGATGCAGCGGCCCGTGATGGGCTCACCACAGCCACCGCACAGAGTGCCCTGCCGGGAGTGGAAGTGCACGGTGCAGAGGGGTCGACCATCCAGCTCCATGAAACAGCCATCAGTGAAGGGCTTCAGACAGTCCTGGATATAAGAACAGAAGAGATGTAGAGATATAGAGAAAATAGGGAAAGGGATGTGGGAAAAGATGGGAGGGAGGATAAAGAGAGACAGAAAAAAAGGTTAGAGATGGTAACATGGAGGAAGGATAATTTTCCGACCAACTGACATTGCCATCCCTAGAGCCATGCTGCTAACATGGCTAAAAAACAGTATAATCTCCATCAGGTGGTTTGTAGCCTCCGTGTCATCCATTACAATAATGGAACATACAACTTGTTGCGTATTATCCCTTACTTAGAACATAAACTAAATAGGTCTGTACAGGAGAGATGCTGCATATGGTCCCGTGGATGATTACAGACATTTCTCCTGGCAGACATTTTGACTTGTCATAGCAGTAAAAGCACAGGTGTAAATCTTAACATTAGCGATGGCTCTGTTCCATTTATACGTGCCAGTAAGCCTTGACAGTGCGCCAGCATGCACACCACCAGGGCCCTGGCACCTGGAACACCTGAATGGAACAATCCATTAATGACATTAGTAACACCTGTGTTTAACAAGTCAGAATGTCCACTGTGAGAGAGGTCTGTTTAGCTCAGTGTTGGTGACAACTGTTTCTTGAAACATTATGGAGCTAAAACTATAGCTATATAGAACATTCTCATCCAGACTACAATCAGATCAAAATGGTTTAGAGTCGAAAGTCTCTCTAATAATTATCAGCGGATGTTTGATGAAAATACCACTCCAGTCCATAAAAAAAGCTCAGAGGAACTTCAACTTTTGGGGATTTTGTAGTTTTGTAGCAACATTTCATGGTTTAGAAATCTCTCTACTGTTGGCAAGACCCGGCTGCAGCACGGCGTAGTGAGAGTGGCCAGAAAGATCAAAGGTGCAAAATCTTATGAGCTACCTCATTTATTTTTAGCGGGACGTTGATTAAAAAGGCTCGGCCACTTCTGAGTGTCCACTTCATCCTCTTAATGGAGTGTTTGGCCTCCTGCCCTCTGGAGTTAGAGTTAGGTTACCCAGAGCCAGGAAAAATTCTGACCTTGCTGATAATGACTGCTCCATATAAAACAATGTTTAGGTTCTGTGCTAATGACGAGTTGCTGGTTGTGATGGTGATGATATAACTGCAGTAATGATTAGGTTAGGTAGTCATAGTTGGATGTATGGTTGGTTTATGTGATGCTGTCAGTCTTTATTGTATTTATGTAATTTTGAAAAGGGTAGGTTTTAAGAGCAGTGTATTTTATGTATTTCATGTTCCAGTTTATGGACATTGTATTTTCAGTCAAGAATAATTTTCTTTAGGGGCCATAAAATATGTAAAGTTCAAGCTGCTACCTTATGTCAGAACATCTCGACTGAGAGCATTTTATGTTTAACAATTGCTCATAGCTGAGTAAAGCAGAAGTAGAGCTGCACACTGAACCGTTTTTGACCAGATGCTGCATACAGGAATAGGTTTGAAGAGAATGTAAAAGATACCCACACTGAGGAATATGGTTTCCTTGATTTATTTGCATCATTTCAACCGCAACGTATTCATCAGGCATAAGGTTTTCATCAGCCTTGTGGTCGAAATGTTGCAAATAAAGCAAATGTGTGGGTATCTTTCTCATTTATTCCCGGGCTTGTGTGTGAGCCAGAGCCGTGTGTGTGGTCTGAGGTAAGAGGCTCACTGCGCAGACGAAGCACTCTGGATGCCAGGTGCCATTGGCCGCAGTCAGGTAGTTCTCCCTCACTGACTCCCCACAGCCTGAGCACTTGGGAGCAAAGAGGTGGTAGAAGTCCTTGCAACAGTATGGCTTCCCATCCTTTTCTAGGAAACCTGGGACAGGTAGAAGACATTCGGAGTGATAATAGATACAATTATTTCCAGCTGTTTGCTGAAGTTGTGGTTTCCAGTGAAGAGAGATGAATGCACAAGCCTCTCACCTTCAGGCCCAAACAGTCCTCCACAGTGTGTACAAAAGAAGTGCTCGGGGTGCCAGGTCTGGTCCAGAGCTGTCAGGATGTTCTGGTAAACCAGCCAGGCATAGAAATATTACATCATGCTTTTACTTCCCTTAAGGATTGGTAAGGTCTGTCTCATCTCACATGTTCAGATGTCAGGAAGCACAAAAATGAGGATTATGAACATATAAAGTGAATCATAGGAGAAGTTGCATTAGATTCTGATAAATGACTTTGGTCTGCAGCGTAAGCCCAGACTGCAGAATCCCAATATGGTTTTGTGCTTTATTTATTAAGATGACATGTGGGATACGTCTAGAAAAATTAACTACATACTACTGTATGTCATCATCCAATCTTCAAAAGATTAGTGTGTAAATAAATGGATGCAATATATGACAGAACCAATTAGAGTATGAATCAGGAAACAAAGGCAAATGTGTGTTTTAAGTATGTGATAGGAGTTCTGAATAGTTAGAAAAATGATCTATTTCTACATCATCAACACACAGTGAAAGAACTTCGCTTTCTCACCTGTACAATGGGCCCCTTGCAATAGGCACAACGAGGAGAGAAGAGCTGATGGTAGTCTTTGTCACAGTAAGGCCGTCCGTCTCTCTCAAAGAAGCCTGTGGTGCTCAGCTCCGTCTTACACGCCACACACACAAAGTGTTCAGGGTGCCACACTTCACCCAGCGCTGTGATCATCTACAGGACAGAAGACAAAAAATAAGTGCAATGAGGACAAGAAGACGTTTTTATCTGTTTCATCTTGTTTGAAATTCCACAACTTTTTTTGTCCTGTGTGTTCAGATGTATAACATAATGGTTGCCCATTTGTTTATGTGACTTGCTGTACCTTTCCCACAATGCATTTGTTGCAGGAAGCACAGTGGCCCTTGGCCGTGGTGCGTACGCCAATCTTCTCCAAGTCGGAGCTCAGCCCTCCCAGCAGGTCGTCTATAGTATCTGTTTTCTTGCTCGTGGTCGAGGCCTTTGCATCTGAACCTGCTGTGCTGCTCCTGCTCTCCTTGTTCTCCTGTTGCCCACCTTCTGTTTTCTTTTTCACAGACTGTTTTTGTGTAAGCGGTGGTGGGGTCGTTGAAGACGCTGGATCCTAAATGATGACACAAATAAGCACAAATACTGTATCTACTGTTTTTAGCTATATATTTGATAAATGTATTTTTTAAAGGGCAGTGCTCAACAATGCTCCTATACTGAAATTCTATTAATTGAGGCTGTGCAGTGTTGACATCAGTACAATGCTGCCCTCTGCTGTTAAACCTGGTTAATTTCACTGCACATCCACCGCTCTCTCTTACCATGTTCATCACCAGTTTGTACGGACTAAAAAGTATTTGCTGTGAATTATTCTTTAACATGCAGTCATAGACAATTTACTGACCTCTTCTCCCAGACCCATCAGATCCTGCAAGATGGAGTCCAGCTCCTTAGTGGGGGAGTCAGGGTTCGGGGAAGCTGCCACAGGAGCTGGCAGATCACTAAAACCCATAGGGGAGCAAATTAGAAAGCATAATATCTCAACTTCTCAAAGTAACATCCAAGAACACCAACTTCCACATGATTACTGTACTAATTCATATTGAGGGAAAACCCCAACCTTTTAACAATAATGTAATATAGAGTTATGAACTGCAGGACATTCTGGTAGAAAATATTTATGGAATTGAAATTAAGTTTAAAGTAGACAGTTACTAAGTCAGTAAGATCATTGTGCACATTAAGATGCTTTAAAAGTGGAGGACCTTATAAATATAACATACTGTGCAACGAATTTCATGTAATTTCCTGTTCACAGTTTACGCAATGATAGTGTGAGTCAGGGGTCAACAGGAACCTCAAGCTTGTGCTTCACCTGTAGACATTTGAGGTGACTGCGCCTTTTCCTTTTTTGGTAAGTCCAGCATAAGCTGCACCTGGCACCTGTGGACATGCACAACCAAAATATACTGGAGTCCGATTACAAGTTAATCTGATCATATGATTTGTTTAAAAACATTTTGTTAAGTTTCTAAGTGCAGATGTTAACTTGTCAACAGGTTGGTTGAGAATAAATTTCACGTTCCACTACAACAGTCATGGTACAGTGTAAATGTGTAGTTTTTGTGGCTTTGTCTTCACCTCTCCATCAGCTCGTTCATTTCTCCTGTTCTCGTCAACGCTCTCTGAACCCGCTGTATTCAGGGCCAGCTCCTCCAACAGCAAATCTGTGGCAGGATACAGCAGGCCATAAATCTTCTAACCACACATGGAAACATGCACACATACACAGCCATGCATACATATGCAATATTCACACAACACAACCACTAAAACACATTGATTGTACATTCTGGGTGTTTACTGTTAAACCAGAGGATGTGTTTGTACTTAATATTTCCTGTGAAGTGAGATAGAGTGCACCTCGATGCACAGATCAAGGTGCTGGCAGATTAGTTTGAGGTTGCTTCATGCAAGTCAGCTTCCTCAGGAAGTGATGGCAGAAGTGAAACATATCATAATTTTGCAAGACTCTGGTGACGGAATTCAACTCTCCTCCACACAATGTACTTTTGGATGTAACAACTAAGAAAATGGGAAGATATTTGTACAAACAAAAGCTTTGTTGGGGAAGTAGACAACATGGCTGTTGTTAGCACTGTTGTCTTTTACAATTGATCAGTCTATGTCTTCCCATGTTCTGCACACCCTGTCATTTATTTTTAGAACATAGTGAAATTGAATCAAAGTTTTGCATTTTTTGCAAGACATAGGTTGTATGTTTTGATGATCAGTGAAGCCCAATCTTTATTTGTAAAGCACCTTTCATACAAGAAATGCAGCTCAAAGTGCTTTACAACAAAGAAATGACATGCACTGAGTGCTTCACATAGAAAAAGACATAGAGGGAACATAACAGGGATATAATGACATAATTAATGTAAAATAGAATACATATAATGCATAACATAAGAAAATAAAACCCACTGAATAATAATTTTTAAAAAATACAGTTAAAGAAATAGAATACATTGATCAAGTAAAGCAATGAACAGCACGATTAAAATTACAGTGCAAAACAAAACTAAGACACAGTCACAACTGTTATTCAAATAATTACACCCTGAAATGCATTTAAAAGTACAGCTTCATGCACTGAATGTTTTAGAAGCACAATAAAAATTCCACATCTAACAATCTGTCCACTGATCAGTTTAAAGACGACCAGCAGTGTAAAACATGACAGACAGTTGACTTACCGAGCTCCTCCATGTTGTCTCCCGCTCTCACTACTTGAGTGTGAGTGTGTGTGTGTGTGTTTTTTGCAGCTGGTTAGTTACTAAGGTAACCAGCCCAATTTCTCATCTGGTCAAAACCGTCACTTCCTCTGTCAAAGGTTTGTTTTCTCTTGTTACTGAATCAAGAACCTATCCATAGTTAGCATGAGATGTTGCTGTTTCCTTGTTAAGAGGAAACCAAGAGCAGTTTCTGAACAGAGATACCAACTGAGATAACAACTGACTGTTGTGCTCAGTTGTTAAGTGTGTTTAAGTCTGATACAACCACATTATAAATTGGTTGTGCTTTTATGTATGATATATGTATATAATGAGTATATTTATGTATATGATGGTCAGTTGTGGAAGAAGTATTCAGATCCTTTACTTCAGTAAAAGTACTAATACGACACTGTGAAAATACTCCTGCATTCAAAACCTTACTTAAGTGAAAGTATGTAAGTGCAATGCAAAATGTACTTAAAGTATCAAAAGTAAAAGTGCTCATTCTGCAGTAAAATGCTCCTTGTCATGTGTTTTACCAAATGTGGAGACATGTGGTTTTCAGTGGACAGGCAGGATATGAAAATTGTAATCTGAAATGTAACTATAACTAGAGCTGTAGTTGGGTAAAAAGTACAATATTTGCCTCTGATATGCAGTGAAGTAGAAGTATAAAGTAGCATAAAATGGAAATAAAGTAAAGTACAAGTACCTCAAATTTGTACTTAAGTACAGTACTGGGTAAATGTACTTAGTTACATTTCAACACTGATGACAGTATGTTAATCCACTCACAGTATTGGGAACACGATCTCCACTTCAGATGACTGTACTGTAAGGCAAGGTATTTATTTGTATATTTTCAAACACAGTGGCAATTTAAAAACACATGTATTTAAAAACACAATTAAGTTAACAATTTAAGCAGAATTAAAATAAAAACAGACAAAAAGAATACAATTTCAGTGCTCTCACACAACTGATACAGATTATCACTTTATCAGTATTTATTAATAACATTTTAATGATAACTTCATCAATACACACATGAAACACAAACAAAACAACATAAAACTAAATGCAGCAATGTGTTGAGATGTAACATTTCCAGGTAATATGAGTGTATACAGTAACTCAATTATATGAGCTAAAGTTTAGTAAGAACGTTTTAACAGCTGGTAGGTAATGTAACACAACCTCATTTACAAAAGCAGATAAATCATTCATGCACCGGTGTTCACATAATTGCGCCTTGCATTGCAACCAGCATTAAACCAGAATGGTTTAAAAGTGCCCCTTTAATCACCACATGAAGTTCCTGTTACCGTGGTACAATTGTCAACGGCCATGTAGCTGCTTTGGCTTTTAGTTTCACAGATTCGGACAGTTTCTATTTTCATGTAGTCCCCATATGGTAGTTAGGCCTACCTCTCCGCGCACATACCTGCGTTATCTCGCACCACTTTGGTTACAACCATTAGCTTTCAGAGCAGGGGTATTGTATGGTTTTGTATGATTTTAAAACTTACAATTAAGCAGATTAAGGGAGCAGTTTATGCTTAAGTGATATGATTCTGGTAAATTATCAAAATCATTTTCTAAAACCTTAAGCAAATAAGCCCCAGTGCCTCATTTCTAACATTTTTAAAAGTAACAGTGTCCCCTGCTCTGTGGTTGCGTCTTTTACCGGAAGAGTCCGTGTTTACAGCGCAGCTTTCGATCCACGTTAGCATCGTTGATTTGACAAGAAGTGACTAAGAATTTATCTTGTGCTTTTGTAACTAACACTTTGAGCATTTTGTATAATCACTTGGTTAATTTTGCGCCACATCGCGATTAGCATGATTGTTTGGAGGCGGAAGTGCTGCCGACAAGCATAGCAATGACAAGCTGGCTAACGCAGCGCCGAGGTTAGCCAGCTAGGCAACTAACAACACTAGCTAACTTCTCACATAGAAGCGGTAACTTACATCCAGTACAGTAATACAGGTATCAGTATGTCAAATTAACACTGTAACAAGCCTTTATAATTGCATGCGTAACGACTGACAACCTCGCATCACAATCCAGGTCCAGGAACAAGCGCGGCCATGGGTGCGGAGAGCAGCGCGGTGCAGAGCTGTACCTTGGAGGAGCCGCTCCTGACCCTGCCCTCCGGACTCACCATGCACTCGGCGATGCTCCAGGATGGAAAGCCTGCATCCGTGTTTGTTCACAAGAGGGGCAATGAGGACAAAGTCAACAAAGCTGCCAAGGTAGTTATACTGAAGCCTCGCCCTGATACACACCACACTGGCCGTAGATGCCTTGTAGTAGTAGAAGTTGCAGTTGTTGTTTATTGTCTTGTGCCCAGCCGTATTTATAATACTGTTGTGAAGCAACATTTGTCAGAAAAGAACACCTTAACATTTCATTGCAAACAAAGAACTTCATCTTCTCTTTCAATCTGCCTCAAAAGGTTCCCTTCCTAAAATTCAAGTCTTTTATATATATTATAATATCATGGCTGCATGATGTAGTTCTCAGAGCCAAATGTTGGATAATTGGAGTGCAGAATAATCTGTGCAGTCATTCTGCTCCCTCAGGAGACCCACCACCAAATTCGATAGGATCATAATCATTAATTAATAACATTAATAAACATTTCCTCATACATGTAAAGTACTCTACACTTCTATAAAGAAATACTTTAATTTCCCGCAGCACCTGAAGACCTTGAGGCACCCATGTCTGCTGCGCTTCCTGTCCTGCTCAGTGCAGGACGGCGGCATCCACCTGGTGACGGAGCGTGTGCAGCCCCTGGAGCTGCTGCTGGACAGCCTCACCCCAGAGGAAATCTGCGCAGGCATCTACGACCTCCTGCAGGCACTTGTCTTTCTGCACGAGAGGGTGAGCAAAAAGAAGCATGGCGGAGTTGCTCTTGGTGCAGGTGGCCCCTGCACAATTATCTGAATGCATGTGATTAATTAATGAGAGAAAAAACAGTTGTCCATAAAAAGTAACTAGTGAGGTGCCGTTTCATGTTTCAGAGTAGTCATAGGCCATTTGGTGTCTGTCTGTCCTTTTGTCTGTGTCAGGCAAGGATAAGTTCCTAACCTGTCTTCCTTTACCACCAGGGCAAATCGAGCCACAACAACGTCTGCATTTCATCTGTATTTGTCAGTGAGGATGGTCATTGGAAACTGGGAGGGATGGAGACAGTCTGCAAGTTCTCTGAAGCAACGCCTGAGGTGAGAGATTGAATAATGGGTAGAACGTTCCCAAAATGTAGCCTACATGTCTTGTGTGTGGGTTTTTTTTTTTGGTTCTTCCAAAAGTTAAAAGCACCTAGATCAGACATTTGAAGACTCGCTTAGTATATCAGTTTTATGTTTTGATTTTCAATTTTCTTCAACTCCTCAGTTTCTCACAAGCATTAAGAATGTGAGAGAGGTCAGCTGCGTTCCTCCAGAAGACCTGGTAAGCAGATTAAAGGTCATGTCGGAAAAATGGAAGAACTTCCTCTTTAGTTCACAAGTTCTCATGAAACATGTTGTTGACAGGTTGAGGGCTTTAAAATGCTTCCGGAGAAAAATGCTCACTCTCGGGACTGTTACTCTTTTGGAATGATGATGGAGACCCTCATCTCTCTCCTGAACGACTACGGTGAGTAGAGTGATGGCTTCTTAATGTTAACAGCCGTGTTTACTGATGACCTCAACCATAATGTTGCATCTGGTCAGATGTTATCAGTATATACAAGTACGTTCTTTTACACTTGTTCCTCCTTCTGTTGTTTCCAGTGTCACAGGAGCTGTCTGACAGTCTGAAGAAGACCCTGCAGGCAGGCCTGCTGAACTCTGACCCCTTGTCTCGACCTCCACTCAGCTCCCTGCTGACTCATGACTTTTTCAGGTTAGTGTGGTTATGTTTGCTTTTGCTGACATCCGTACATATTGAAAATGATTTGTTTTCAAACCCACTATGTATTTTTCCATGACTAGGAATGACTTTCTGGAAGTGATGAATTTTCTGAAGAGCCTGACCTTGAAGACAGAAGAAGAAAAGAATGAATTCTTTAAGTGAGAACGATGTAGTCTTGATTTACATATGGTCTTTTTTGTGTTCTTTTGTAATTAGTGCATTGTGTAACGTGTCATATTGTTTTCTAAGGTAGTCCACACTTTTAGACTTTTAGTTATATATATTTAATTCTCAGAATTTAAAATGATTAAAATAGTCTTTCTTATACATACCCTCAATTAAATCATGTATCATTTTAACTACACCTTATTTTGCCAAGGATCCCCTCAACATGCTCACTGTTTGTCTGTTTTGTGTAGGTTTCTTTTAGACCGGGTCCAGAGTCTCCCTGAAGAGCTGATAGCTGCACGCCTTGTCCCCAAACTCCTCAACTCGCTCGTTTTTGCAGAACCCATGGCTGTCAAAAGCTTCCTGCCTCATCTTCTAAGGCCAAAGAAGGGTGAGATGGATCTCTTGCTGCTAATAATAACTCTTTCTTTTAATCCCCTGTCAAAGATAAAGAAGTGTACTGTAGCTGTCAGGCATAATTGTTGTGTGAAACTGTAAGTGGTTGCTGCTCATGCTCCTCTTCTTTATTTCGTCTGTGTGGACAGATTCCAGTGGAGGTGGTGGTAGCAGTGGTGAAGAATGCCTGCTGTCTATGTCCCTTTACCGTAAACATGTGATTCCTCAGCTTCTCAAGCTCTTCAAGGTCAACGAGGAACACGTCCGGATCGTGTTGCTGGCTCACATCCACATCTACGCTGAGTTCTTCTCCCACGATGAACTCAAAAACCAGATCCTACCTCAGGTGGAGTGCTGACATAGTGCCATAATTTTAAACTTTGAAATCAATGATGAACACTGGGTTGAGTCTAAAGGCATAGTCCGACATTTTGGGAAATACGCTTTTTTGCTGAAAGGTAGATGAGAAGATCGATCTCACTCTCATGTCTGGGCATTACTTATGGAGCTAGAGCCAGGAGGAGATTAGCTTAGCTTAGCATAAAGACTGGAAGCAGGGGGAAACAGCTAGCCTGGCTCACTCCAAAAATGTTGAACTATTCCTACAATATAAAAATGGATTATGATACACAAGATGTCCAGAACAAGAGGAATGTAAGGTGTGTGCCTTTTATCTGGAAATTACATTTGAAAAACAAAGAGTTGTCTTACATTTGAGGGTAGACTAAATAAAGGGTAGTATAAATGTCATGCAGTTCTCTCTGTTACATAATATTTTTTTGTTTGTTCCTGGCTGCAGGTTTTGTTAGGAATGAGAGACACCAGTGATTCTCTGGTTGCCATGACGCTGCAGAGTCTGGCGGTGTTGGTGCCCTTGCTGGGAGCTCAAGTGGTGGTTGGTGGAGAGAGAACCAAGGTCTTTAAACGCACCACACCCAACTTCACAAAGTCTACAGATGTCACCCCTGAAAGTAAGCAACACCAACCTACTAATGACAATAACAATGAAAGCTGCTATATACGTGTTTTAAAACTTAATTAGAGACACATATTGCACAAATTCTGTTTCGTGAACTTTTCAGTTAGTCAAAGATCTGTCTGCCCATTTTGAGCTCCGGCTTGTAGAAATTCAAGAATACAGCATTATAGTACGAGTAAAATCTTGAATTAAAATTTAAAACCGTCAATTAACCAGTACAGGGAGGGTCAGACTGATATGACTGTCTACAGGAGGAACCTTTGCAGCAGTACTTTGGATAAGCTGAAGGCGTAAAGTAGTACAGGACAATGGGATCGTCATACTGTCACCATGTTTGTGTCTGTCAAATAATGTCTTCTTGTTGGCCCCAAGGTTCAAGGAACAGGTTTTCTGAGTGTTCAAACTAGAAAATCTGGATGTAGATTAGTGACTGCCACTCCTGTAATTCCCACTGTACAATCAAACTGCTCTTGAGCAGCCAAGTGTAAAAAACAAAAATCCCAGTATCAGAGTGAGTGAGTGAGGGTGTCGCTTATAAGGATCTGCATGCTCAGCAAACTATTTATGGTTTGATGAAGGTTTAATAAAAAGTAACATTTGGTGGACGCTAATCTTACTTCATCTCTACTCTTTAGCTTCACCTGTGCATATAGTCGGAGGCTCCCAACCTCAGATGGCCCAGCCTTCGAAAGTCTTGAATTTGTTCCCCAAACCGTCAGGGACTGAAGGCCTGGTCCTGGGTCACATGGGTAGTTTAGCGGGTAGTAGGGAGACTCCAAGAAGTTACCCTCTGGCACCAAAATCAGGTATGACCCCTTCCCAACAGTATTTAATTTTAATTTTATTTCAGTTTGACATGCTTGTGCCTGAAGCTGAGCCTGTCTGTTTTTTTTGACATGTTTCAGATGTCAGTAGACAGATGTCCCTACCTTTGAACGGCTTTCGTCAGGACAGTGAGATGGAGCCACAGTCATACAGCCCAGAGCAGGCTGACAGACGAGAAGGCCCAGTGGAAGACTGGCCTGACTGGAGCGACCCTGAAGAGAGCGAGAACAGAGATGGACAGTCAGTCCAGATCCACATTAAGGCCTCTGAGAGAGAAGATCGAGTCAGCAGCAGACTGCCACTCTCACACCCGAACATGGAAGAGGAGCCATGGGACGACTTTGAGGACACTGAACCTACCTCTGATCTCTCCCCTACGGCCCCCTTATCAGACCCAGTTATACTGACACCACCCAGAGGGGGCACTACTACACCTGTAAAACATGCTCCTGAAGCACTGAGACTGGGTTCCTCCAAACCCCTCAAATTGACATCAACACTGCGACAATCCACACAGAGCAAGACCACTTCCTCGTGGGACGATGGCTGGGCTCAAGAAGAGAGAGACTCGCACAACCCATTAAACCCGAAGCCTACAGTGCCACAAAAGAACGGTGGGATAGGAGGCCTGGGGGAGGAGTTCACCATTAAGGTGAAGAAAAAGGTAAAGCAAGACCCAGAGCTGGATCTGTTTGCAGACATGGTGCCGGACATCAAACTGTCCTCTTCAGCTCTGCTGCCACTGGACAAGAGTAGTGCGAATGATGCTGGACTGTCTACAGCTTCTTCAGAAAACACTAAATCTCTGCAGGTTGACTCCTCCATCGATACAGTAACACTCACTGCCAAGTTCGCAGCTGCCAACCTGACTGAGGTGAGTGTGTGTGGTGATCTTTTTGTCGTTTTCAAATTTTATCTCCTGTTATATTGACTGGATCAGGTTTCTGAGGTGGGTGAATTAATGTGCCTCAATACATTTTTGGCTTTCACAGCAATCTTTACTGACAGTATAAGAACCAGAGCTGCAAAAAATGCCCTTTAACACATTAAATGTGTTGTTCCTAACCTTTTTTTCTTTTGTGATCCCTCAATATGAAGCAATGTCTGAAAAATAATTTAAATTTTGCGTAGTAGAATATACTAGTATATAGCTGAATACACACCTGCATCTCCCATTACGAACATTAGCTTTGGGCTCATGGTTCACTGTTTTTGTATTTGTAATGTATTTATTTAGTTCACCTTTTTATATAACACACTTCAAACTGTTTCCAGTCTTCTTACACAAATGTAGGTTGTAAAAAAAGAAAAAAGTATTTACTCTAATCCATGTTTAAAAAAAGTCACCTTTTCTGCCTTGTTGATGGTTGCATAGGCATCTGTGGGAGAGAATTTCTCTCCATTTACAGACTTACCTCAGTGATAATTGTTTTTTGTTTACATTTCTTTTTCTTTTTCTTTTTTTTCTCTCAAAGACTGAAACAGATGGCTGGGGAGATGGAGATGATCTGAACTGGGAGGATGAGAGTGCCTGGTGATGACATTTGATCCGTCTGCTTCATCTGGAGCAAAAGACTTGACCACTGGAAAACTCAAATCCTCACGATGCACCACCTCTGGAAGCACCATTTCAGACAGCCTGTAAGCTGAAAGTTGCTCCAGTTCTCGTTTAACAGCATGATGCAGTAAGAATGATAATGATGGTGGGCTGAGACTTTTTCTATCCTATTCTGTTTGTTCCCAGACATTAATTATCAGTCTGTTCATTATAACTTTTTTTTTTAAACTGGAAGCTTTTCAGATGGTGCTGGACTTTGACAAATGAAGCCATTCTTAATTGTTTGCCAACTGATACTAGTCACCTTTAGACAAATGAGGATCTTAATCGGAGGTGAATGTCATCCTGTTTTCATCTGCTTCTCTTAAATGTTTTTTTTTTTTTACGTGCCAACTTCACGACTGGCGTGAAGATCAAGGTACTTTTTGGCAAGACACAACTTGTCCAAAATGTGTCAGGTTTGATTTACAGGCTTGCACTTTGAATGAATGTGAAATACAAATTACATAATTTATTAGTAGCGTTTTGGTTGCTGGTGAAGTAAAGATTTTACTGTATCAAATATGACTGTTCTGTTTCATAAGAAGTTTGTTAGATTTACCTTAATTAACTGCAATTGTTTAGGGCTACTGACAGAAAAAGCCTTTATCAAATATGGGTACTCAATACAGGAATTTCTTATGGCACAATTTTAATAACCCAAAATTTTGAGTTAGTGAAGCCTCCTGTTTGACTTAGTGCTAAATAAAACCAATGATTTGTATTCAAACAAGTTTAATAATCAATAAGATCAATCAAGACTGACAACAGACAGGTTTAAAAAGTGAAGAGAAACTTTTCAGCAGCAGAGTATACAGACTTTCACAGGCCCGGACTATAAATTAAATAATTTTCCTATACATGAAGTAAATAATCTGGGGCTAGAAAACAAACTGGAACAGCTAGGTTGTGTGTCTGGCTGTACTGATCTGAGTTATGAGGGTCTGCAGCTCCTGTAGTCTGGATTCCAGCCATAGTGGTGGAGGTGGTGCAGGCGTGTTGTTTTTACCCTCAGCGAGAGCCTGAAGGGCTTTCAGAGCACTCTCAGCTGTCTGGACGTAGCGGCTGTACTCCTCCTCTGCACTGTTCTCCTGCCGAGCTCTCTTTGGGCATGGCTGAGAGGGAGGGAAAAAAATACACATCTTTTCATGAATTAAATTCTCACTCACACAGCAGGATTGAATCAGACGAGGCAAAAGTCTTACTGGTACAAATGAAATTTTGACTTGCTGAGCAGGACATTATGTAATAGTTTTTACTGAGGTATTTTGCTAAATAAATGTACTATTTTACAGTTCTCGTGTTATTGCTACGGGAAGTTTGGACTGAGCTACTAGAAATACATTAAATATCAGAATTGCAAACACTTAAATCTCACCAATTAATATATATATTAATAAAAAAAAATATATATATACCTGGGCAATGGAAACCACCATAAGTGGGGTTCCAACCAAAACTTCAACCCCACTGAATATCATGATGTACCCAGTTCAATTTGGGCTAGTTACTTCAGTCACATATCACCCCTTTCTCTCTTTTCAAGTGTTTTCTGTCACTATCAAATAAAATACTATAAAAAATAATACAATGATCACCGTTAATAACAGGGTTCATACAGCTTTTTAAGAGTAAAATTCAAGCACTTTCAAGGTACCTAAAGCATACATTTCCAGACTTTCGAAGCATTTATCATCACATACTAACTAAATTGTGACTAAATTGTTATAAATGCCAGGAAAAAACAAATATGACGATGGGATCATTTCATTTCAAATATTAAAAGATTTTTGGTTTACATGATTGTGTAGATGAAACACCAGATAATGCTGAAAAGCACGCATTTTTCAAGGAGTATATATGAATTCAAGCATATTCCTAACATTGAAAACATAACGGTTAAAATTAAGCATTTTCCAAACTTTCAAGACTTTGTGCGAACCCTGTAATAATACCCTGGTAGGAGGTAGTGTCGTACTGGGCAGCTCCCACTCTGAGTAACTTGGACAGTATAAATGTGAAGCAACACTGTGCATGAGAATGCATATCCAGAAGCCTGTGAATGAAGTTTTAAGTTAACTTAATGACACCACTGACCTCTGGATCTGCAACAGCTTCAGCAGCCAGTTTCTCCAGCCTCTCGTCGTGTTGCTCAATAACTGCCGCCTCCAGCTTGAGCCTCTGTAGCCGTGACTCTACATCTTCCTGCGCATTCACAGTCTACAACAAAACAGACACTTGTTTACATCCATCTGTCTTACCTAAGGTTGACCTTTAATATGTTGGCATCCCTTACCTTGCTAAGGTAGTTCACCACTTTTGTTTTGGTATCTTCTTCACACAAACTCTGGGAAATGACCTCTTCATGGTTTGTAATCTTAATAACAAAAAGGACATTACGTTTATGACAAGATATAAACAATATATAGGATTACATGTGAAACATTAGCAACAGCTTTTGTGTTCCTGCCGTACCTCTGCAAAGTGAGAAAAGGCCTCCAGGGCGTGCTGATGTAGCAGCCAGGATCTGTCAGACAACAGGACACCAAACAGGGTGCTCAGCCTCGGCAGAATTTGATTCTGTGGGACAAAAAAGTTGGTGTGAAAGAGAAAAAATATGAGAATATATTTACACTGTAGACTTCAGCTTTGAGCAAATTCAGAATTTAAATATCTGTGGTTTCAACTAATGATAATTACTGATTTTTTGTTTTTTTCCCCCTCTATTAAATGTCAAAAATAAGCATACACTAAAGTATTAACTTCATGAACATAAAAGAAAATAAATTGGTGAACAGCAAATTAGCATTTTAATTAACCTCGAGCCTATTTTTTTTTTTTAACATATGGACTCACTTGTGGGTCTCAAAGATGTTGAGAGACTTCCAATGAGAACAGCAGTAGAATAATTGTCCTTGAGCAACTGTAAGGAGTGCAAGGAACTAAAAAGGTAAGACCCTGGTTTCATTACCTGGCTGTCGGGAGGGACAAAGATCTTCCCCAGTGAGGAGAGGAACTGCAGCGCAGCCAGCAGCAGTTGATCTGCACACTTCTGAGACACCACAGTATCCACACACAACAGAGCCTGGAAAAAAAACACACACACACACACACACACACACACACACAGTCAATAGAAGTATTCTCCATTTGTCATCTGTTTAATGCAAACTGTGGTAATTAACAGCATACCTGAAGGATGACTTGATGTTCAAGGTTTTTCACTAAAATGGCTGATATTGACAGGAGCAGCTGCAGAGTGCACTGGAGCACAGGGTGGGTCTGCACCTGGAGTATGACAGGTTACAGGGGTAATACTCATGCATGTACACTACGTCTGTGTGCGTGTGTATTTAAATCTCACCTGGTCTGGACTCATTCGTAACCAGAGCTGTGTGATTATCCTCATTGCAGACAACACACACTGTTCCTCAGGAGATGATTGCCCCCGAACCACCGTTAGGAGGGAGAAGAGCACCACATTCTGGACACAGGAGGGACTTTGTAAATACTACATTAGGGGTATATTTTTCCATTTCAAATTTTCCCACCCTGCTTCCTTGCATTGTTTTCTTGGCTGGATGTAATCATTCTGGCAAGAATACGACTGATAGCAGCTGGACACAGTGACTGCAACACCCTGCAGCAGAAGACTGTTTTTTGTTTTTTTAGTTTTAACAGTTATTGGTGGATGAAAGGACAGATAATTTCTGTATCATTCTAAAATCAACGAGTAATTATCACATAACTTGTGGTCTAAACCATCTCTTCAGTGCAGTATTTTTCTGTCAAGATTTAAAACTTATAATCAAAAGGAGGAGAAGGTGGTCTCACTCGCAATACTATAAAAAAAAAAACACTAAAAGCTTGGCTCTCACTTCAATAAGCACTGACATTTCACAGAACAAAGGAGAGGGGTCACTAATAACAATCTTATCTGTCATCTGTTTTCAACAATGGGAACACGCTTATCTTACACTTGATATCACTTGTGGTCATTTGTCATCTGTCCATTCTCAAGTGCACAAGGACAGAAACTATGCGGCAGCCTTGCCCTTGGTGTTTGTACTGCCTCTTTTTCTCTCTCCATGTATTCAATATCATGGTCACTACATTTTCCTTGTTCAGGGGTAAAATGGAGGATAAATGCACATTAACACCATTTACCCTCATCTCACAATCTGAAATAACACTAGACAGAGTTTAGATGAGTAAGTATGAGATCTTTTCCACTTAGAAATTTTGGAATTTGCCCGTTTTGTCTTTGCACACTCATGGCGTCTTCACTTGAGCACAAAGCAGCCATTAACCCACCACTCATTCATGTTGGGTGGGGGAAAAAACAAACAGACCGTCCTCTACAGTGACATTAACAAAAAGCACTGACTGGTTAAGATTACTTGAGTCAGACAGACGGTTACACCCTGCTACAACCCATATCTGAGGTTGTCCTCACCACTTTGTCCACTTGTCCTAGTTTGTACCCTCCATTCTGCCAGTCGGTCAGAGCTTTTTGAGTGAGGCCAATGATGTCCGTCTCTACACGGTGACGGGCATCGTGTGAAAGAGCTCTAAGGAGGACATGTCGCCACAACGGAAGGTTTTCCACCTCAGAGGGTGGGAAATGCGCCACCAGCTCCATCTGGAAAAACAGACACTTCAGATTATTGAAAAATCACCTTATATCAAGGTTATGATCTTGTATGGTTCAATGTGTTTTTTAAAATCATATAGACACAATCAACAAGCATCCTCCAAAAACAGAAACTAGGACTCTAGACTGGTCGTTTTCTTGGGGTTGGTACAGGTGACAAATAAAAAGAGTAAACCTGAGTAAATGAGTGGAGAAACTAACAAATGCAGCTGATTCTATGCACTGAATGGTTTGATGAGCACAACAATTATCATATGCTATGGCCGTGACCAGATCTCAACACAACTGAACACCTTTGGAAGTTTTGGAGCAACGTGTTTGACAGCGCTCTCGACCACCCTCATCAAAAGATGAAATGATGGAATATCTTTCGGAAGAATGGTGTTCATCATTCCAGTAAAAAGATTCCTGAGACTTGTAGAATCTACAAGTTCTGGTGGCTCAATACCTTACTTTGTGGATTTACCTATATGTATATAAAATATACTTTGCTGTTTTAAATTTTGGGGATAAATATTCTTTTGTGTGACACAATACAAATGTGAGGCCCAATGCCTCTAAATGTTTAAAGCCATAACAAGAGAAAGCAAGCTTTTAAACCACTTCAATTGTAGTTTAAAAGCAATGAAAGGTTTAAGAAACAATGCACTCCACACTGATGTTTGTAGAAGTCTGAGTCTCTCCATTTGTGTTAAAGGGCAACCAACTTTTGTGGCAACAGACAGTACGCAGAATGATATTCAAAATATACAGACACATTTTTTTGTCAGTACTGTGTTTTCTCCAGCTTTCATCTTATTTGGCTTTTCCATGTTCACAGATATTTACTGACTGTCAAATGTGATAGTATTCACAGTGAGTACACAATGTTTCTGAATGAATTTCAATACAAAACTGTTAAAAAATGACTTGTGTCTTGACACTCTAGAGTCATTTATAAGTTCAAAAGATTTTAATTTCAGTACAGGGTTTCTAACCTGGTGGTTTGGCGTCATGAGGAAAACCATGCGTTTGAGCAGCATGCCCAGGTGGAACGACTGGTAACACTCAGTGGTGCAAGCTTTCACCTGAAGGAGAAGAGGGAGAAGCAGACAGGAGGTGAGGAACAGTGTGAGTGTCAGTGTGAAGGCTCAGGAGGAGTAAAATCACCAGGGCATCAGGGAAGAAGAAAGGTGAAGAACTGATGGTGGGGGGCATGTATGGAAATTAGATCTGGCTCGATCTGAAGATGTAATAGGTTATGAAAAGGTGTCCCAAAGGTCCAACGACACCAATTGTCACCTCTGTTGGGGTGCCACAGAAAACAGAGAGGACCCCATACTAATCCACAACCCTACAGAGAGAGATTAAGGGGATTTAAAGTTATTTTAGAAAGTGCTCAGGAAGAGGTCATAGACATGGAGAAACATCCATGACCTTGTGTTGTCTATCAAAGACGGTGAGAGCCAAGATTTCAGAAGTTGGGATGAGATCCTGTTAAGTCTACAATATGGAGGCCTACTGAGCATCTTTAGAATTCATGAAACTGAAACTGTAAAGTGCCATTTACTGTGACCTCTCAACTGTATTGTGTATTTTCCTGGCCTCTACCCACCAGCTGAGCAATCAGGAGGACATGATGTAGACAAAGTTCTGCTGTCCCATACCTGTAAGCAGAGAAGACAAAATCAGAAGTGGATTCAATATAGAACAGAAAAAAACACAGCGCCGAAAGGTATGCTCCAATCAAAATACAGCTGCTGTGTACATTTTTTTGATGCAAATGATATATGTGAACACACTCTCACCGTGCTGTAAAGCACCACACATCTGTTGCCAGAAGAGCTGTCTGAGTATCAGCCTGCAGTACAGCATCGACCAAACATTGCTCCTGAAAAAGAGAGATAAAAGGAGAGGGGAAGTCAGGGAGACAGCAGGAGGAGGGAGAACAGAGAAGAAAATGCAGGACGCAAAAAAACAAGGTTTTAACAGAAACAAAGAAAACAAAAGTGAAAGAATAACTTCCATTGAATGACGGGAAATCCTGCACCTAACACAGCTAATGACCAGAATGTGAAATGAAATCTTAAAATCACATAATGGCCAAAATGTTATTTTTTTTAATGATCACGTAACATAAACATTCTAGACAAAGATCCCTAAAATATTTTCATTACTTGGTGGGTTATTTAATGGTTGAACAATACATGTTTTTTTGCTATTTCTTTTGGTGTATTTAAAAAAATATTTGCCAGGATGGATATACACTACCTGTGATAAAGCAATATTGGCCAATAATACCTTCCAACACATCGGTAGGGCTCTACTTAAAACTCCTTTGAACAAGAAAAGACCAGTTATCATGAGTAAAGTGATAAAGTTAAACTCATGGCAAGCACCCATTTACAGATGGGCTTGAAGTCAGGTCAGGTCCAAGTGAGACTATAGACAAATTGATTAAAGATCCATCCTGGCAAACTTCATCGTAACCCTGCTATGAGAAGGTCAGCCCCCACTGTTCCACACCAACAATTGGAACAAATCCTGTTTGTATCACATAATCAACAGTCTTGATTATTTGCAAGACGCCTTGCTTCTTCTGGCCAGCTAAATTTAAACAGGTTCCGTCAATAGCTTGTGTGCCGCTACGTGACAGCTGCTGGGTTTCATCTACTACTATTACAACTACTGCTGCTACTACTTCTTTTTTAAGAAAGATGCACAAAATTCTTTCTAGAGATTGGAAGATAAAACACAATGGCAGGACATAAGACGCCTTAAGGTAAAAAACAACTTTCTCAATCACTCCCTCACTCTCATTCTGGTGTGTCAAACAAAATTCCCATCCCTCTACGTTTCGAGGCAAATGCTCAATTTTTGTGTCCAGTGGTGGGAGAAGTAGATAGAGATGATGCCTGAACCAAAACATACATGATGGAACATAATCTAAACATTATTACTATCTCTACTGATGCTGCTTATGATATATGTGTAGACCTCACCAGCACGGGGAAGTACTCTGGGGGAAGCGCAGCCACATTGGCACAGAGTTGCACACAGATGTGGTGGTGCAGAGTGACCTGGACCTGCGCCTGACCCTTCATCATCACCCCTGCCAACAGCACCGGTACCTGGCGCTCAGTATAGCATCGTCTGAAACTAGTGAACAAGGCCTGGTAGAGAGGAAGCCTAAAAACAGAGGGGATGGAGATAACTTAAGAGGCATTTTAGACATATTTATACATTAAATTATGCTATAAATATACACATATTATTAATATATTATATTAATATACAAAATACATAAATGAATAGCGAACGTTGAAAAGACGTTAACCAACTATTTGTAGACATTGATTAAACGTTTACATTTAGACCATATTTCACCCGGTGACATATGGTCAATAAACCCAAGTGTCTTGTGTGAACATTGAAAAGATGTTCAAAATAGTGAAATATGGTCTATATGTAAGCGTTAAAAAGACGTTCAAAATTGAATGTTTTTTCACCTACTATTTGTAGACGTATTTCACCCTGTGAAATTTAGACAATATTTCACCCAGTGAAATATGGTCTATATGGTCTAAATGCAGACCATATTTCACCCTGGTGAAAATAACTAGCTTTGTAAATTACCAAAGAAAAAAGTTTTTATTTTAATCTCAAAATTTGGCAGTACCACTTCCTCCGTGGCCCACTAGATGCCGCTCTGAGGCCCACCATTGAGAATGGCTGCACTAAATGACCGTGTTTTCTTCTACTCCCCCCTCCACCCCTAGTCCAACCCGTTGTAGTCACATACTTGTTTGCGCGAACAAACACTCAAACTATGTTATTATAATATAAGATTATGACAACTTCACTTCATCCATTTCTGTGAACATGCTTCTTTGTTCTCTTTTATTTCCAAAGTGGTGTTGATCGTTTCTTCACGGAAAATTGGAAAAATGTGCAGTGTGTCCTGTGTTAGGCTCTGAGGGAAACTGAAAGCAATCCGCTTGACTTTGCGACAGCGGCGCCACATTAATACCACTTGGAAACACTGAAAAGTTGTCTATTGCCACTTTAACTTTACAAGTCCTTAAAGTCCCAAATCACTAGTATTTATGATGTTTTTTTTGCAAAGCTGCAGTGTCCCTGGGTTCCGTCTCCACTGAATACCAATACCAAAAATGAATAACTTTGTTCATATATCTATGAAGCAAAGGTTGTATGACTATCATAATTATTTCCCACACTCAATATTCCAGCTGCGCAGTGTGAAATGTTCCATCTCACCATCTCTTTACCAATATACAGCTGGTCCTTGTGTTATATAATTATTACAATGTCATTGTTACAATTATTACACTTATTCAGAATGCAATAAAAAAAAAATCAGATTAAAAATCATATTTAATCCGGTATGCTGGAGCTGAAATGGATTCACTCTGTAAAATAGGAACACTGATCCATCAACATCAATAACTAATATGCCGGCCACTGGTAACTAAAAGGTTATGGCTGGTTGGAAGCCTGACAGCCAGTTCTAAAGTTAACTGCTGGTCCCTTCATTAAAGCACCAGATGTTTCAAAAAGAAATTCAGTTGATGACAACAACAAAACCACTATTTATTACCTGGGTGTTTCTTCTGAGAACTGGCTGCCAGTGTACCAAAGCTGCAGCACCTCCTCTGGTTGGGAGGTGAGCTGACCCAGGACGCTCACCAGCAAAAGACACTGAGGAAGCCCATGTTCAGGACTTAACCCTGCAGACAAAAAGGGACAAAGGACATCTAGGATTGTATGTTGAATATTTATAAAGTGTCAGTCAGCAGCTAGAAACATGATGCCAACATCCTTTGAGGAAGAACATACAGTCAACTTTTGAGTGGCTTATTTTTGGTGTTAGTCTTTATTGACTAATTAGTTCATTTAAAAGGCAAAGTGAACCAGTAAATGAATAAAATAATAAACATTAAAAATAAAACAGCTATTGAAATAGGATACGGACATTGTTTCACAGAACTAAAGACGCTAGTCACAGATGAAAAAATAAATTGTGGAGGGTGGTGCAACACCTCTAGCAACAGATTTTTAGAAAATAAAATAAAGTTAGGTAGAGTAGGTAGAATATCTTTAACTAACATTGCCCGGTTTAAAGTAAGGTTTAAAGTGGCAGTACTGTTCCAAAGCCACAGTTTGATTCACCACCACAATACCTCTATTATTTTCTGTTACAATTACAATACACACTTAAATGCATTATTTATTGTATAATACTGCCAAAATAGTACACATTATTACTACATATTCTATTATTTATGGCATTAGAAATGGGAATGGAATTTACACAGCTAAAACAATGTTTCCACTGCAAAGAGAGACAGTAAAGCATCTATCAACCTTGCCACATTATCTGGGAAAAAGAGCAAGCGGAGGCCAGTCTTTAAACTCACGCAGGTCCTGCTGAAGTACAACTTCAGCGAAGGGCTGTAAAGGCAACAGCTGGAGCAGGAGGGCATCCATGGGAACGAGAGCCGCTGCATTCAGCTCCTCGGACAGAGCCGAAGGCAGTGTTGGAGCACACAAGCTGGGAGGGAACTTACTGAAAGACATCAAGCACATTAGAATGTATGTTTCCACACTACACAATAATTGTCAACTCAAAAGGATACATTGCAGTGTGAATCTGCTTCTTAAAACAACAGCCAAACCACACATACCTGATGATCTGGAGGTAGAGTTGGTGAAAGCAGCTACAATACTTTGTCAGAAAACATTTGAATTCCTGTTCAGAGGATAAGGAATGATGGGATGTAAGTTCAGCTGTTTTGTATTCTGAAGTAGAGGATAAAAAATTGTAACAGACATAAAGTTGGCACAAAGTTTTTATAAAGTCAAGAGGGTTGCAAGAAGGTATATTTTTAGTACCTTTATGTAATGAACCAAAGTGTTGGCAAAAAATCTACACATCTTTGCAGTTTTCTGGAACATCTTGTATTCTGGGCTTTGAGTTGCCTCCTTTAAAAGGACAAAAGAGCATTAACACAAAAAGGTGACAAAGATCAAGTCTACCCTTGACCTTACGCTAATAAACCCAAGTGTCACTTTTAAACAAAGGGGTATAACACAAGAAACAATCCATCATTCATTCTATAAATAGGATACAGTAAATACTAAGTAGTAGCAAATATCCACCATTGTGGTGACTCTAGTTGGTATCAGTCTACTAAAATATGTTGTACAGTGCTTAGGCTACCACATTTACATTTATTAATAACTGCTAAAGAACAATACGTTCATACTTCAAAACTAAAATATTATAAATTTTGAATAATTTCAACTTAGGTAAGAGATACAACAAATACTCATTCAATAGTCCTGCATCTGTAAAGCTGTAAAAAGCTGCTTAACAGCTACAAATAATACTGATTTTTGTTTTACTACCAATCAGAGCGTTCCTACCTGCAGACCAGCATGTTTAATCTGATCAACCAGCTCCACACAGTTGTGGAAGGAGGCTAACAGGTTGTCACACAGCCTGTTGGTGATGTCACCGTGATGTAGATGTTCCTCCACCAAAGACTGGTACTTCAGACTCTGTCTGAACAGAGTAATGGCCATTTAAAATAAGTCACTAAGTAACCAAATTAACCTTTAAATCCATTCAACTCTCACAACAGAGTGATTTACCTAGTATGGCAGATGATATGACATTAATAAAAACATGAGTGTGTGCTGTACTCACTTGATGAGGAATTTCCATGTGTTTGCATGTAGTGCGATGTCCAGGTTGGAGATAATAGAGCAGATATCCAGCAGGCTGTGAATCACTGAGGAAGATGAAAAATAACTTCAGTGAATTGAAGATTGCATTGAAGGTGTACAAGTACAACAATTGAAGGGCTTAATAGCAAAGGGTGTGCCCATGGAAAACAGAGATATGCGCACACACACACACACACACACACACACACACCTGTTACAATATCAGAGACCTCCTCCTCCGAGGCACTGCTGTCGAGGGAGATCCTGTCCAGCAGCTCCAACAGACCCTTGTGGAGGGAGTAGGCCTCCTTGAAGAGTCCCTGCAGCAGGTCAGCCACCAGGGACAGACGGCCACAGTAAACCACCTCACTCTCCTGAGGTCAAAATGCAGAGTATGCTTAAACTTGTCATTTACATTTTTATAGATTTTCCTCAAAAGAAAAAGAAGAAAAAAAAGCTTTCAAAGAAGCTCAATTTAAACTAATTTGTGACCAGGTTTTATGTTCGCTTGCATCCCTAAGTGGTCGTGTTTCCTGCTGCAAGACGATACTTATCAGAGCAGCACAGCAGAGGTCCTCTTGAGCTGAGACACCTCAGATAAAACTTCTGGTAATAAAAGATTGTAATAACAAGAAAGGAAAAAAATGAGGAGGAAGCACAAATGAGCTGCTGAGTCCCTCTAGGTACATTTGTGCTGAGTAGTAATAACATTATCATTTTATTAATAATGATTAATAATAATGTTACAAATACCATCAAAATATTCAGCTCTAATTATAGCAATGATGGAACAGCATAATTTAAGATGCATAACAACATGCATTACAGATTGAAAGTGACCTTTGCACGGACTAAAAATGTACTCAGCCACTGATGAACTAAACAGACCAACCTTGCAGTGCTGAAAGGTTTCCCTCAGGACTTTCAGGATACAAGCTGGTAACGAGCGGATAGCATCTAGGTCAGGGGCTTCCTCAAATGTGCCAACGTGGCGCACGCATGTTGATAGTGAATCAATTATCTGCATCATTGCCTGAAAGAGACATCAGGATCTTGTTAAAATATTGGTTAGGAGTGAAATGAGAACAAAAATATACATACCATAAACCTGTATGGTACTAATTCTATAATTTTGAAATACACAGCCTTGCAATGTAACAACTAAATCTGCATCAATAGTAGTACCTGCAGAATGTTCCTTAGTAAGGCACACAGTTCAGTGTTTTGACTGGACAGCCCTCCAACTTGGTCCAAGATTTCTTTCATCATGCTGTCAAACATCGTCACCGACTGCAGACGTTTGTGAGATGAGGACAGAGATATTCACACAGACAAATCAATACACTTTTAAGGGAAAGATGTAAATGAACCAGTAATTCACAAGAAAACAACAGTTCTATCAACAAATCCTATGATCACACGACAACAAATCCTTCACAAGACAAAGATTTAGTGTGACTAACTTTGCATCTCATCAAAAGAGAGTTTAAAAAGATGTCATCCCCTTCAGACAACAGTGCCAACTCACATCGAAACTTTAACTTAAGATCTAAAATGTTATATTAGCTGCTTAAATAACTAAATAGTATGCTGTTTAAGATCTTCAATGGCCTCAAGTTTACAGAACATAATTTAATTTAAGGACTTTTCCCGGGACCTGCAGCCACTCTGTATTATTTAACAAATGCTAGTGAAGGTATTCACATAATAGGTCCTAAAGACAATATGTACTCATCATGTTGTTTACCTTTGGTAAGATCTTGGAGAAGCACTCATCTTCCAGCTCTGACAAACCAATATGAGGGAGGAACATGTCTGTGATTATCTTCAGTATACCTGCAGGGATATTATGTATTTATGACAATTCACAATTAGATCACAAATAGTACTCAAGGCACAAAGTAAGCAGTTTGTTACAAATTGTTCAATGAAAAAACTTACGTATATGATCATCCCAACTCTCAGACTTGTGATGCAAAGAGTGCAAACAGTCAAGGAAAACCACATCATTGCAGCAAATTCATTTCCACTGTATAAACCTGCCAAATATGTCAGGATTGCAATAATGGTGCAATTAAAAAAATGATGATAGGTTAGCATGAGCAAAACACAGACTTGTGCCCAGCTTCACCAAGAAAATACTTAACGTTTAACTTTATTATCTTTAGAGCATTTGAAGATTTTGGTGTTCAATATGACTCATAACATAACATAACAAGATTGCTTTATTTTTTCCATGCTTTTCCAATCTTTTGTGCATTTAAAAACTTTACAAGACCTGGGTATCACTGGACTCTCCCTATAGAAACCATTTGTAGGAAGCTATGTACCATGATATCAAAAGAATTAAACTGAGTTACGGCTGAAGGATATAGTGAGTTTTGGCAGGACAGACTTGAGCTTCTGGCGGCAGGTTTCCTGACTCCACTGCACCACCTCGTCCAGGAGAGAAGTGTTGGTCTGGGACATGATGACAGCAGACACCGGGGGAGGTCAGGGCAGCTGTCCAAACAACAGAAAGTTTGAGAACAATGCCACCGAGTGAGTCACTCAAAGTGAATCAATTTAGTACGATAGCTTTATCAGTATTTTTGTCCATAAAGCGGAGTTCTCGAGAATTCGCTTAGTGTTTAAACAAGAGAGAACGGAGACTAACGTTAAGCTGATGTGTTTGCTACAGTATGTTTTGCTAAAGGTAACATTCAACGTTAGCATGGTAGTTAATTTGGATAATACGTATAGATTCTTACCATAAATGCTACACTGTGTCTTCTGTTCAGAAACATACAACCACACAAACGTTCCTACGAGTTTGTTCCTATTAACGTCGCCATTATATTTTTGTTAAACACTAAAATGTAAAGGAAAAAGAGCAGACAGTTAACTGTGGACAAACATACCGCGCGCCGTTGTTTGAGTCGGATGTGACGTTTTGAGCAAAGCGGCTCATCTGCCCTCACTCTGATTGGTTGAGATGTTAAACTCCAAAACTTTCAACCAATAAGAGAACTAAATGACTGCAAAGCGCTGAAAATAACAACTGTCACTATGAAACTACTGGGATCACATTAAAGGTGAAATATAGCCTAAATAAATACATATTTTGTATGAAGTTAAGCCTCAAATGTGTACTAATACTATACATCCGTGCATAATATAAAGTCATTCATATTTTTCAGACATTTTTCATTTCATAAAACCTTACAAAATGGAGGGCACTGCTAGATGAAATATGATGATGGAAATATAATTAAATTCCATGGCAGAGTCACAATATGAAATTTCTCAAACACCAGCATATATGCATTCATCAACAATGAGAAGTTTCTCTTAGAGTTGATTTATCCTAATGTTGCGCTCCATAATAAACGTGAGGTGATGAGCCTTCACAAATCATAAAGTTACAGGACCCCAAAGTATAATGGTCACTATATTATCTCCATATCTCCACTATAGAGCCATAGAATGACATGATAGGATATATCAGACCTACATTATGGACACATTATAGGCACACTTATATATTCTATCTTACGTTGGCCATAAAAAAATGCCACATATTCTAGAAAAGAAGAGATGGGCCTACAAATAAAAAGTAAAAGTAAAAATAAAAAGATGTTTTTAATGTTTGTGTGTTTTGAATTTAACAAGAGTTTCAAATTAAGGTTGGGCTTTAATTATCATATAAAGAGACATAAACAATAAGGCTTTCATGAAGATTAAACAGGCAAAAGCAATAAGAATAGGCCTACTGATATTGTGGTTATATACTGTAAACCAAATAATGATATCAGATGACTTTATAAGGACATATCAAGCTTACACGGCCACCTAAGGCAGGTTGATGATCTTTAGGATAAGTATAGGATACGTATAAGTCCTGCATCTATAAGGGTTTTGGTTCTGTCCCTTTCACAAGTCTAACTGAACAAAAAAAACATCTTAGTTTGAGAAATTCCACTCCAGGCTGCTTATCCACTGTGACCTGGTAACAAACTCTGTGTCAGAGTGATAAAATGAAACACATCATGGATAAATATTTTTAAATCACAATTTCCTAGTTACATGGTTTGTGTATATATACAGCACATATACAGCACTTATACAGCAACTTATTTTTATATATATTTCTAATTAATAACTTAAGCAAACACCTACCAGGACCATGCAGGTAGGCAGAAAATGATTGACATGTTTGGGATTTTTTAGATTGTATTTAAATCAGTTGAGGGAGGATGATATTTACCCTTTAGGAGTCTGGAATTTCTGTTGGCTCTGACCTGACTGATTGCATAAAATCAGTTTGGTAAGCTATTGTTTCACTGGAGTGATTGAGCATTGAAGTAAACCCTCACGCTTGTGCTTCAGCTGTACCTTTGTTTCCCAACAGCCTGAGGTGTTAGCAGCTGTTGCTGCAGGAAGGGGCTAGCTTCTTGTTTAGGATACAGGACTTCATGCTGATGCTTATCTCTCTTCACATACAGTTTATTGCGGCACCTTTTATGGCGTACTTACACTTAATATCAAAATATGTGGTATTGGTAAAATTCCTGTAGAATATAGTAGTTTGGCTATTGCAAGATGATGGAAAGCATGTTTCTGACTTTTAATGCTCCCCAAAGAAAATTATTTTCACTTGTCCTGTCCACAAGGAGGTCACATTGCAGCATCTCTGCAGCTTGTGTTTCCACATCTTGACCAAGTGCACTTCAACACCGACACTTGATGTCATGATGGACTGTGTCTGTCTTCTCCAATTGTACAGTTATTTCCATCATTATAAGCAGCTGACCTGCTCTGTGTGAGCTTTTGGTGTAAGACAAATTTGAAAGAAACTAGAGGCTAAAGTTAATCTAATCCATCACCCCAAAAGCTCCTCAATAAATCAGACAAATCTTCATTTTATACTTTGTATACATTATTGAGTATTTCAAAAGCAATACACAATGCACCATATAAACAGGGTTATGGAACAAATTAAAGAAAATGTTATTCTGTGGGTTATGTTCTGTGGGATTGTAAAGATTAGGACGGAGGCCTCCAACTAGATTATAGAATTTTCCCTTTTAACCTTTACATGATGACACACAGTTTGGTCATAGAGACCAGTCTAATGTTTTATGTGAAATCTCATCAAACCCTTACTGTAACATGTGCATTTTCCAAGAAGAGGGTTGAGTATAACACAGTTTAAGACATCTCCCTCCTGTGCTGACCTCCCTGTTTGTAGATAATGGAAAGGTTATCAGTTTACAGGAAACTGGCTCCGGATTTGGAACGGAAACTGGAAGGAAGATGCCTTTTCTTTTTTTAAGGTCATAGGGTAATTAGCAGTATGCAGTCAGTGTCAGTGTCTATGTTAAGTCTACTGATGAGGGTCAAGGTGAATGGAGCTCTCTTCGGTGTGCCAACAGTAGCTAATTCCATTCATGTATTTCTGCAGTTACGCGCCACTCTTCCTCTTAATGTTTTCTCTACAACTCACCAGGCACATGGTGAGTCACAAGCGAGAAACGAAAGTAATGGCAAGAATGAGCTCCAGTGCTGTAATACACAGATGTACCTTTGGAGACCCAGTCATCAACATGTGGGAAAAGCCCAGAGGAAAAGGATGTAGACTCCTGTAATATGGATAGTGGAATCTCATGGGAGATTCCCATACGTATAACATAGATTTATATATATAACAGCAAATGAAAGACAAAACTGGACATTTTATCAAGACAGCAAATCAGTCTCCTTAAAGGTAATCTGAACAGCCCAGGTATCATCACTTGCTGACAACACAGATTATATCTTTGGCTTTCTGATTTCTGCTTTATGATAGATCACAAATAGTGATGAAAATGTCCAACATATTAGGACTACCCAGTGTCAATGTTTTTTTGTTTCTTTGTTGTTGTTGTTTTTTTTTTTTGGTGGGATTTGCATACAGATGCTCAATCATCCCACCACTTGGGTCCAGACTGAAATACAACAATTCAATGCATTACTATGAAATTGTGTACAGACATTCATGGTCCCCAGAGGATGAGGCCCACTGACTTTGGTGATGCCACCACCATGAGATTCACTTGTGTGATTTTCACAGACAAGTATCAACAACGGTTGGATGGATTGCCATGAAATTTGATTCAGACATTCATGTCACCTTCAGGATGAATTGTAATGTATAATTGTATAATTATTTAGCATTACAAAAAATAAAAGCATATAACCATGACGGCAAGTGAAAGTCCCTCTTATCTGTTTTTGTTCTTTTACACAAGAAACTTTCCCTGAGCGTAACAGGATATGTTAGTGAATCAAACTGGCTCACCCCTTCCTGTATGGACTTCACTCTTGGCACACGGCCTTCGATTCTGAAGAATTAAAAACTGAGCAAAAGGAAAACAAAAAATAAAAGAATCATTCTATTTTTGCGTGCAATGGTGTTTGCAGAGTTCATACCACATCCTTCACATTTTGGGTGACTGAAAATGATAAAACCTGCATTCAAAAAACAAAATTTCAAAGTTTTAAAAAAACTTTGCTTTGTGTCAAATTTTATTAGGAGTCAGATTTTTTGCTTTCACAGAATCAGAAGCAAACGGTTAAATGCAGAATGGTGTATTTGAATTTAATGATGGTTGTACAGAAAAGTCAAAGCATTATTATTATCGTAGTGGAACTGATAAATAAAGGCAGACATTTGAGATGCATGTCTACGCTCTTATTTTTTGTCGTCAGACCAGGTGATCTCATAGTCGCTGAAGGCACTCTTCAACTTCTCTACAGACACAGAATGGTCTGCTTTACCATACGCCTGAAAATGAGAAAGCATTTTCATTATCACATTAAAATATTAAGAGTATTTGATTCAGCGTTTAATGCCTCTCCAATCAAATGAACTTACAGTTGATTCTCCAAACACCCGCAGTTTTTTCTCTTGGCTGTTGTGCTCTATCTTCCCTCCTCCAAGGCAGTTACACTCCATCCCCAAGGCCTCAATAGCTGGACTGACCTTCTCAAATATATGATCTGTAAATAATTCAAATCATTCCACCAATCAAAACAAAACTGGTTTAGTTCGGCTATAGCACAGTCAAATAAGCAACAATTTTAAGCACTTAGCCAATTTAGCAATTTATTGTCACAAGTTTCACATTTAGTCATCTGAAGCTCCAATATTTGCAATAAACATATATATATATTAAGGCTGGCAAGCACTAAATCTGCCTTGTCTGTGCAGTATTTATGCACGTTAACAGGGTGCACCAATAGAACCTTGCAAATGGGTCAAATGAGCCCATGCTGCTGCAGCAATACAGGTCATCTGTGTCTTGGTTTACACGTTATCTCGAGCTGAACTGACGCACTTCTTCTGCAGCCAGCTACACTTATCAACTTACTGTGATATTCTGCACTTTTTGTGCCTCGGACTATGTCTTTATGCACATCGCCATCTTTTACTTTCACTCTGACCAGTATGTACTTAAAGGTTCCCTCTGGATCAATCTCCACAACGGGGATTTTAGCCAGAGCGTCTGCCATCGCGACTGTAGCTTTACTCAAGGCACCAGAGACTCGACTGCTCAGATGTCTACCGACAACAGACAACATGGTGCGTTCTCACAAATGCCTTTATTTGGATTAGGAGGTCTATTTCCTGTCTTAAAGAGACAGACCACTTGACAAGCTCTCACGCTGGCGACCCCATATGGCATCAAGAGGGAACTGTTTGAATTTCACAGCATTATACAGCTTATATTTACCAACCCTGTTTATAGCAAAGGGAAGAGATCAACAACGTGTCTAATTTTGACAAGCTTTTTGTTTTATCTTTCTACTTGATATGTCATTTCCTGAAGCCAGAGAAGATTTTCCGCTGTTGTCTATCAGTAAGGACAAAGGTCAGATTCAAACTGGTGGGGATGTAGTTTTTGGTTCAAGAAGACTTTGGTTCAAGAGGACAGCAGCATGGATATTTGTGTCATATGCTTGAACCTCTGCCTTCTGGAGCCTTTAATTTGGAGCCAAAAAGACCCAGAGTTCAAGAGACAGTCGCAAACCTCTCCTCAGGAAGGAATTTCCTGCTTTATCACGCCAAACACGACTAAATGTGTGACTGCTCGTCCTGAAATATTGTCTGTAGCTAGTAATTGTAGAAACAAAGTGCAATCAAAATGCAGTAGTAGGTGTTTTATTATACCATGCACATACAGAAGTCTGTAGCAGTAATAGTGATGTCATAGGTGTGGCAATATTACCCACATAAAGTGATTAAAATAGCTTTTCCCTTGCCCATGATTGCATGATGAATTGCAATAATAGATCTGTGGGGTGGCCTTAAGCGAGACCCCTAACCAGCTCTCTGTGATGTTGGCACAAATCTATATAAGCATCTGATTAGGATGTTCTTATCAAAGCTGAAACTGAGTTTCTCCCTTGGGTCTTGTTGCGTATGAGTTAATTAGGGAGTTTAGATTCTTTTTTTAAGGGAAGGGGTGGAGGTTAAAATGTGTCAAGCAACAGCAGCTACTATCCAGTGCCTCGGGTCAGAAAGGAAGGATATGAACTGTCACTTCTAGAAACACAGGCAGCCAACAGGCGCCTCTGCTCCTGCACCACACATTTCCTGTCCTTGGATACTCATAAAACATACCAGTAAGTGTTTGTTAGCTGCCATTGCATTGTTTTTTCCCCCCTCTTTCTTCTTTTGATGTGCACATCCTTTGACAGGACATGTCAATTCATTTTGCTGAACTATGAATGTTCCAGTCTATGGATTTTCTGCGGGCACACTTTGTACTGCTATTAATATGCATCAACCGGAATGAATCATCATGCACACTCATGAAGCTCAGGCTTAGACTGGTCCAAATGGCTTCACAGGCACAAAGGGGTGTCATTAGTGCTGCCAAAGATAACGCTCTTTTCTTTCATTTAGTGAAAAACATTTAAATTCAAATCCAAATAAGAGAAAACTGTGGGAATATCTTTGACACTCTAAATCTCTCTCAGACAATCTGCCTTATCAGCTGTGAGCTGACTTTTGCAGTTTCCAAGACTGGAATTTCCTTTTCAGTTGCCTTTCACTTTGTACATGCATCAGAATGTGTTGTGTGCTATTATGCCTTCCCTAGGAAGCTTATCACTTTCTTATGTCATGCTATTTATTTTGCATTGTGCTATGTATTTGCTATGTGTGTGCTAATTTGCCAAGTTTTTAGGCTCATCAGTACATTATCAGTGCATTAGCACATTTTTAGGCACGTGTTCAGATCCTTTACTTAAGTAGAAGTACTAATACAACTATGTAAAATACTCCATTACAAGTAAAGTCCTGCTCTGAAAATTGTACTTAAGTCTAAGTCCATAAATATTAGCAGCAAAATGTACTTCAGTATCAAAAGTAAAAGTAGAATGGCTACTTTCATTGAGTAACACTATTATAAAGAACATTTTAATGTTGTAGCTGGTTGAACTGGAGCTACTTTTACTTTATATATTACTGAGTAGTTTAATCTAAAACAATACATCATATTTTATAGGTTCATCATATGTTTTGGATGAAAATTCAAATCTTAAAAGTAATTAGTAACTATAGCAGTCAAATGAATGTAGTGTAAAAAGTAAAAATATACTGTTAAAAAAAATCCTTTGTTTTAGGACCTAAAACATAGCAAGAAAGAGAGAGGGAAAGTTTCCAAGTACCCTGGTGGGATGGGGCAGTAGAGATGGGGGGGGGGTGGGGATTTCCAGTGAAAAGCCAGATTGTGATGAGAGCTTCCAGGAATACTGGACCAGGCCAATGAAGTGTATAAAAGGAGGCACTTCAGCACATGAAACCCAGAATCATCTCATTAGATGTGCTGAGATTAAAGAAATACTAAGAGTGTTCTGTAGGTTATCACACATACTACTGAACATGGTGAGTGTAGAGGTATCAATTTAAATACAGTGCTCTTTAGTGCAAAGTCCTTTATTATTATCTTATTAACTTGTCTTTTTCACTTAATTTTTACAGGAGTTCTGCTTTGGATTACTCCAGACCCGTGGATCTAAGACCTCTACCTCATGGATCTGCTTGACCTTTCTTTGCTCATGTATGTAAATGTATAAAATCAGAACCTTTTTTTCTAAATAGGACTTTTGAATTTGATGACTTTCATCCTTATTACCCTACCATCTAATATGTGTCTTTGTCCTCCATCCTCAGTGCTGTGCATGTGGTCTACTGCAGAGGGCTGGTCCTACTACTACTCTAACACCACCATGAATTGGCAGGTTGCTAGAGCCTGGTGCCAGGAGAAGTACACAGACATGGTGGCCATCCAGAACCAGGAGGAGATCGAGCATCTCAACAGCTGGCTGCCCAAGAAATCCTCCTACTACTGGATTGGGATCCGCAAGGTCAACAACATCTGGACCTGGGTAGGGACCAACAAGTCTCTGACAGCAGAAGCAACCAACTGGGCAAAGGGTGAACCAAACAATGGCAAGAATGGACAGAGTACAGGCATGAATGAGGATTGTGTGGAGATGTACATTAAACGAAATCCCCAGCCAGGCAAGTGGAATGATGAGAGGTGCGAGAAGAGGAAGACCGCTCTGTGCTACACAGGTGAGCAAAAGATAGGGATTAGCATACAAGAGCTGCTCATTTTAGCTGCCTTAGTCTGGATATTCTTGTTCATTATTAGGGAATCTGTTGATTTAACAGCTTCATACAATTTATTGATTTAAAAAAAAAAACATGCTCAGAGAAATTGTTATAATATTTTATGCAAGCTATATGAAAGTACTTCTTCTTTCCCCAGCTGCCTGTAAGAACGACTCATGCCTCTATGGAGACTGTGTAGAAACCATCAACAGCTGGAAGTGTTCTTGCTTTGATGGCTTTTACGGAGAGAAGTGTGAGCAAGGTGAGAGAATATACTGCTGTACTTGTTTTAAGTTTAAATGACTTTAAGTCATGTACAGCCAGGGCCTGATATCTAATTGTGTCTTGTTTTCTTTGTTGGCAGTCGTTAAGTGTAAGAAGGAGGAGGTGACCACCCCATATAAAGGAAGTGTAAATTGCACTCATAAGTATGGAGACTTCTCCTACAACTCCTTGTGCCAGTATTCCTGCGAGGAAGGATACCAGCTGAGTACGCCAATACCCCTGACATGCACTGCCTCGCAAACGTGGTCAGAGCCGCCTCCTACATGTGAATGTGAGTTGAGGTGTATTGCAAAGTTGCAAAAAGAAAAAAAAAGAAATGATGTGATATTGACCAATATGACTTTGATTTATGGTGATCGCATTCAGAGCAACTAAATTGTATTATCACAATGATGGAGCCCGCTGTAATGTCTTTATGATTGTCCTGTCGTCCACAGTGGTTCAGTGTCAGGAGTTGTCTCATCCAGAAAGAGGATCCATGAAGTGCTCCGATCCTCTGGGCCCCTCCAGCTACCAGTCCACCTGTGTGTTCACCTGTGATGAAGGCTATGTCCTCGCTGGTTCCCTGTCCAACACTCTGCAATGTGAAGCGTCAGGAAGTTGGAATTCCTCACAGCCAGTTTGTGTTGGTACGCCCACACTTTTATGTTTTCACCTCGCAGGATTTTATAGTATACATTATATAACTGCTATTTAGTATGTTAGTCTGATTTTTTAAAAAGGCTGCTGTTGACCTCTTCTGTTCCTCTCTCTGTTTTTGCAGCTGTCCAGTGCCCTGCTCTCCAGGAGCTAGAGAATGTCGTTGTCAGCTGTGGAGACAATGAAGATATGAAGTTCAGATATGGAAACACCTGCAGCTTCAGCTGTGGCCCCGGCTACCACCTGGTGGGAGCGAGCAGGGTGACATGCACGTCGGCAGCTGAGTGGAGTGAGAGGATGCCTCGCTGTGAAGGTGAGGGCGCACTTTAAGTTTAATCCAACCACCTTCTGTACAATAAGAGGAGCTTTCTTGCATTGCGCCTTTTGTGACAAAAACACTAAATATCATTTTTTTAACTTATTTTCCCGTGTTAGCCATCACTTGCCAGAATCCAGAGGGAGAAGCTCACCTGATCACCCAGTGCAGCCAACCTTTGACTGAACTGCGGCCAGACTCCAACTGCAGCTTCAGCTGTAAAGCAGGCTTTGAACTGCAGGGTGCGCACACCATTCACTGTTCTGAGGACGGACAGTGGAGTAAAGCTATACCTACCTGCAAAGGTATGGAAGCATATTGAACACTATTTGCTTACTACATTGCTTTTTCACAGTTCATTTTTACTCTGTTTTTGTGCTATGTCATGACATCTCATCATCTCTGTTTTTTTCTTTTTAGCAATAGGATGTCCTGCTCCCGAGATTCCAACAAGTGTCCAGATCAGCTGCAGCCCTTCTCTGTCATCACCTGTTTCTATGGAGACCCCCTATCCACTTGGTATGATCTGCACTTTTAGCTGTGATGAAGGTCATGAGCTGGAAGATGCACTCAGCATGGAGTGTGCGCATCCAGGCCAGTGGAACTCCACACCACCAACCTGCACAGGTATACCCATTTTACCTGCACTATTTGTAATACCAACTTTATTTGCATGCTCAAAGGTTTTGAGGCAGTGATGGTGTTGCATGGCTAAAATTAGAATGCTTTATCAATATGTGATGGTTAACATCTAAATTCTTGCTGTCTTCTCCCACAGCAGTGAGATGCCCCTTGCTTGAGTCTCCTGAAAACGGCCATATCAACTGCTCAGACAGTGAGCCAGTTTACAACTCACAGTGCTCCTTCACATGCAGTCAAGATTACTCATTAGACGGACTTGACCTGCTGACCTGTGATCGTCATGGCAATTGGACTGGAGAGAAACCCACCTGCCAAGGTAAACCAAACAAAAAAAGGGATTAAATGTTAGAAGAAATCTGAACACAATGCAAGATTAAAATACACATTTGGTCAAATAATTCACATTTGATAATGTTTCCACAGAACCCACAACTCAGGTTACTGCCATTGCTTCTGGTGTGGCAACAGGGGGCATGCTCTTATCTGGTCTGTCTCTGGCTATGTGGATCCTGAAAAGACTGAAAAAAAAAGCCACCAAGTTTGAACTGAACAGGTAAGTTGAGCATTCATCTCTCTTAAGTCATGCATTTTTCTTAAAAGAAAAGCTGTTGAATTGCAGTGCTCATCTTCTTCTTTTTGTCTTTCCTTACAGCAACTCTGATATAGAGGACCCTCCACAGGTCTACAAAAACAGCATTGACAGCCTCATATAGAACACAGTCATACTGTGGACAACTAAGGACAACTGTAAATATCTTTAACATAACTTCATGTGAATTACCAGTCATAGTAATGTGAACAAAACGAATAATTTACATTAGTATAAAACTTGTGAACAGAAACACACCCCAAACCCAACATGTCAGCGCTATCATTGGTGAAAGGAAATGTTTTCTTCAGACCATTGCATTTGATAGTTCTATTTTTTTATATGTTTTGTTGAATTTCATGACTGGATTTCATGATTTGCTGTGTAACGTTGTTCAGACATTTATTTCCTCCCAAGGGGAGTTTTATAATGAACACATTGTTCAACAGCTTTATGGACATGCTGGAAAGGTGGCTCTATTCATGTTATTGTAAATGTTACATAATGTTGTGGGTGGATTGCCATGTCATTACAGAACTGTGAATAATTTCACTATATTGATGTCAGTATTTATGTTCTATTTATTTAACAGATGAGTATTGCATCTGAAATGTTCATTCATATTTCTGTATGTTTAAAGCAGTGCTGATTTTCTTTATTCATAATAAAACTTCAAACCATTATTTGCTTTTGGTCATTTTTATTCTATTCCAGTATCATGATCGACTCTACTGTCAGTCCAAAAAATTTTAAATATTGTCAGTGGTGTTGCTTTGCTAATACACTGAAACAAAGGTTCAGGCATGAACACACACCAACCTATTCCCACACTTTGAGCAGGGACATTTATGCTGGCATTGCAGAACATGTGTTTTTTCAGAGGTCCAAGAAGAAGCTTTTTCCAAATACAATACAGACCTCTTGTCTGTTTCTGTGACCTCCATAACAATAGTCGGGACACAGATGAATAGTAACAGTGAGACAGTGAGAGGTATGCAAAGGAGGAAGGGCTATACTGCTGGGGTAATCTGTTTTACAGATCATCACCATTGTTTTTATGTCAGCACTTCAGCAGAACCAGAAATAGATCTGATTTTACATCAGACTGAAGGCGACAGCATGGACACGCTGCCTCTCTGTAATTTGTTGTTGTTAAAAACCTGAATTCACAACATGTGGTTACATCAGGATGCAGAGAAGCAGTGTCTAAAAGCTGTCAACTAGGATACTGAAAGACGCTTATTTTAGTAACAAGTGAAAGTCTTCATTCCATGGTGCTATGTTGTACCGCAAACAGCAAATTTGGTCTCTAAGTGAAGGTCGTAAAAAAAAAGTCAAGAAAGTGACCTGGAAACATGCAATTAATTGTAAAATTATCCCTTTTAAAATTAAGTATTTTTTTTGTGTTGGCTCCAAGATTCAATGGTGACCCCTTACTGGGCTTTACTTTAATTTGAAATATGTTTTTATTGTTTGTATTCCCTTTTACAGATTTTCTTTTTCATGCATGACTGATAAATCTGCCCCTGATCCCACCTTTACCAGAAACAGGTGGCATTTCGCAAAAGGTCTGTTCAAGTATAACAGGTCATTAAGTCAGTCATTCATCACATGCATTATACTCTGTACAGTAAACATCCAGGTATTGTTTGATAATGTTGGACTCAACAGATTAAGAGAAATATAAAAGCCTGACACTAGTCTCTGCTTGCAGCGAACTAACATTGACTTTCTGTACCGCTGTGGAATAATGTTTTATGTTTGATACAATTTTGACTTAAGTAGCAAATTTATTTCAAACACTTTAGGAAATATATATATTTATATATTAAAATACCAATTCTGGGTAAGTAAGCAAGTTCTTCAGTTATTTTTGATATTATTATGATATTCATCAGTCTGTTGGCTTCAGATTTGTTTTTTCTTTGGACAGACAACAGGTGTTTATAGGTTCACTCATTGAAAATGAAGTGGACATTAATCCTCCTCCTTGGTAAGTATTAGCTTTAACACTAAGGCAAGATGTATAGTTGGTGGTATCTCCTGATGTGAAATATAACATTGTGCATGAACTCTTTCGAATCGCATGATGAATTATCACACCAGAGTTGTCCTTCATTTTTTTCTTTCAAAATATATATCAGGTAGCTCCTTGGCTGAGATTACCTTGGGCTGGACATATCATTACTCAGACAAGACCATGAACTGGACCCAGGCCCGACAGTTTTGCCAGAGCCATTACACAGACATGGTGATCATCCAAAACCAGAAAGAGAACGACTATCTGGTCTCATGGCTGCCAAACAGAACAAAAAGTCCATATTATTGGATTGGAATCACTAAAAACCAAAAGAATGAAACTTGGACCTGGATTGGGAATAACAGCACGTGGATTGGTGAGCAGTCGTGGGCAGCGAACGAGCCCAACAACAACCACAGCACAGAGTTTTGCGTGGAGATCTACGTGAAGATGGGAGCAAACCGAGGGAAGTGGAATGATGAGAAATGCAGCAATCACAAATTTCCTGTTTGTTATAAAGGTATGTAAAGCTCATTGTTTGTGAAGGCTGATGCAGTTTCAAAAGTGGTAGAGGTTGTTTCAGGATTGCACTTTTTCTTAACAGTCCAATGCGATGCAACATCATGTGGAAGAGGAAGATGCCAGGAGACCATAAACAACATAACCTGCCTCTGTGAACCTGGCTTTGAGGGAGACAGGTGTCAAACAGGTGAGGAGAGAGCTCTCTGAAATTAAGTCACCAATTATTACAGTAGGTTAAATTCTCACATGCCCATATGTACATTGATACAACAATATAATGATAAAGGTGGTGGATTTAACACTCAAAGTTCTTAGTAATTTTTTAAGCAATGCATGCTAACTGTACACAACTTGTGCTAACCGTAACTAGGTGCAACCATGTGTTGTTATGGTTGTTAAGTTATAATTGGACAATGGCTTTTCAGGGGAGGGGCTTAGCCAATTTCCGTTATCACCCAACTCTGCAGTTCCCCTCAGCTCTATAGAGCTTTATAGCATCTTTCAGCTTATTGTTTTCATTTTCCAGTCCGTGACTTTACTGTTCTGGTTCACTTTCACCGCTCTGTTAGCATTGTTCAGGCCACTGTACACTACCTGCTCAGCCCTAAATAGCAAACAGACAAAGTTAGCATCTATTGATGAGCATAGTGGAGCATTTAACGCTAAAGAGACGGATATTTCCCTCAGGAGTTGGCGGGAAACAGGTGAGTTAATATTGGACTTGCAGGTTGACACAAACATGACTCCAAATGAATGCTAATATTGCTCTGTGCCTGCTGGATGTGCAAAAAGGCAGATGTTTGCTAACAAGTTCACCATATCAACTTAAACAGCGATAATTATGTCAGTGTGTTCACAGCTTGTTTCCACTGCACCCAAGTGGACAAAAATTAGTTATTGCAGGTTTAAGATAAACAGGAGGTAGTTAATGTTGCCGATTCCTTCTGTAAACACACTCATGTCCCCTTAGAGGCCTTTTATTTTCCTGTCCCAGACTATTTGTATGTGTTTGTGGAGGCATAGGCCACCTGAAAACTACTATGGTCAGCAAGGTCAGGTGTGGCTCTATGTCGCAGGATGTAGTATATTTACATCATTACAAACTCACATTCTGGTGTATGGACTTTTTACTATCTCCTTCCACAGAATATCCTCAGCGTATTTCACTGACTTCACACACTGCGCTTCTTCAGAACATTACATTTATTTTTTGACAGAGGTTTAACATGGTCATCATCAGCCCTGCATCTGTTTCCTCTGTTTCCTGAGGCCAGGCTGAGGATCACATTCAAAATACTGATCAAAATACTTGCATCAGCATGTATGTGCTCTAAAAAATATATTTTTTTCACAATGGAAATCTAGCGCAAGACGTTACATAACTGTATCCCTGGTAAACTTTTACCTGTTTGTGCCCCTAGCTGTGGAATGCACCCCTCTGTCTCCGCCTGATAACGGACACCTTAGCTGCTCAGAAGGAAACCAGACATTCAACTCAACCTGTCGATTTAAATGCTACCCAGGCTTCCTGATGATAGGCTCACCGGCTGTTACCTGCAGAGTCACTGGGGTCTGGAGCGGCCCAAGACCTGCATGCGCAAGTAATTGTTTGTTTGTTTGTATGTAAAAGCTTAAAATATATATTTTTTTAAATAATAAATATACCAAAACCATTGTACTGATTTTGCTGTTTCTCTGCAAAAGTCATTCTGCTTCTAATGACTCAATGTAAGATAGTATAATGGGCAAAAGTAGTAGTAGTAGTTGTAGTAGTAACTTGAAAAAAGAAATATCACACTGTCAGGTATTTTATGGCTCAGGATAAAAACTGACTGTGTGTTTTATTTTCTCAGGCTATAAACAGGCGCTGTTGGCTGTAGCTGGGTGTGGAGCCATCTCTGCCTTCTGCTGCATCTGTTTTTGCTGGATGAAACGCAGAAAAAGTCAGTGTTTCTCAATTACACTTCATAGAAATAGTGATGCAATTCAATGTTATTGCAACAGACCTCAATAGTGACCTGTTTGTCTGTTATTTTCTCACAGGAAAGAAACTTGCCCAAGTAAGGTCAGTGTTGAAATGTACTTGTCCAAAGCAGCTCCACCTATTTATGCACATTCAATATTTGAAAAGTTGGTTTACTAAAATGTTACAGTTTGTTGCTGTTTAAAAAGTGTATTGCTTCTGTTATTTAAAATGCAAATTTTTTTTACTGTAACTGTGATCCAGTTCAGTAAATCATTAAGTGTCCCTTTAATGTCAATCTGTTGTCCTTCATAGGCAGCCTGAAGAAGCCACAAGTCCATCCAGTGAGGGATGAAGGACAACTGGAACCTCATTTATGTCTTATTAAAATAGATCTATAATGACCCAAGTGCAGTTACTCGTATTAATTTTACTACATTGTTAATAGATAACCCTAAACATTCATCAGCTGCACAGGCTGTATGCCAGGATAATCAGTTAGCTAAGCGTTTTTTCTAATATACTGTGTGTTAAAGCTTAATTTGGATATACTGCATGGATATAAAGTGTGTTAGTGTGTGTATGTGATGGTTTATTATCAAGTCATGCATATGGAAACTCAAAACATTCATTTAATAACATTAGAGTTGCATTTCTGTGGTATCTATGTTAACAATAAATTTAATTAAATAAAATGAGTACTGGTGAGTGTCTGCATGTGTGTATGTATGCATGTGTGTGTGTGTGTTCCCAGAGTGTTCTGGGTGGTAGTGTGGAGCCCTTCCTGAAAGGAAGTTACGGCAAAAGTGATATTACAAAATTGGTTATTGACTCATTCCTTGAGGGATAATTACTACGGTTTTGCCACCGGCTGTCAGCAAAGCGTAGTAAATGCAACGACAAGAATAAGCAACTGAAGACAGATCGAATGGTAAGACCTGTGAAATATCTGTGTCTTGTACATTCATACATGCATACATACTGTACATTTACACTCATATGCAAGTATGAGAAAATTCTTTCTTTTTTTATTTCAGATGTTTCAAGAATCAGTTGATACTAGACAACGTCTGCACCACAGGGTGCTGATAGCTGCATTACTTGTATTTGCCCAAGGTAGGTCTGCTTCTCTCACATCTTATAGGCATCAAACGTCTTTCTTTTCTTGCTTCACCAGTTCAATTTTGTCTCATCGTCCATATACCTAATCTTAGACCTGAGCAGCAGAGGAGGAGCACAGGCATGGACCTACAACTACAGCATCAGTCCAAACCGAAGATGGGCTGAGGCCCGCCTGTGGTGCCAGCAGCACTTCACAGACATGGTGGCCATCCAGAGCCAGGAGGAGACTGACTTCCTCAACAATTTGCTACCGTTTAACCCAAAATATTACTGGATAGGCATTCGCAAAGTGAGTGGAGGGTGGATCTGGGATCGAACCGGTAAGAAGGTGCCCGAAGAGGCTCAGAATTGGGCACCAGAGGAGCCAGATAACATAGCGGGTCAGGACTGTGTGGAGATTTACATTAAGAGGGAGAAAGACACAGACAAGTGGAACAATGAGAACTGTCGCAAGAAGAAGGGAACCATCTGCTACACTGGTAAAACACTCTTTATTTTGTTCAATGGACACATTTACTGATTCCCGTAGACTTATTATAGCATGTGGGATCTCTTTCTGTACGTATGTATGTAGCCTCTTGTACACAGGATTCCTGCAGTGCCCATGCTGACTGTGTGGAGACCATAGGGAACTATACCTGCCAGTGCCATCCTGGTTTCCTGGGGTCACGCTGTGAAGAGGGTGAGCAAACATTTTCATAACCAGCCATGACCTCTTTCTGTGAGAAGTTAAATATTATCTTTCTGTCTCCTTTTCTTCAGCAATCGCATGCAAACCCTTGCTGGATCCAGAACAAGGTTCTCACTACTGTTTCCATCCCTATGGGTTAAATCGTTTCAACTCTTCCTGCCTTTTCCACTGTGAACTTGGCTTTCAGTTGGTAGGCGTGCACCAACTGCTTTGCCAAGCCAGTGGACATTGGAACCAGCCTGTTCCTCTGTGTCAAGGTATGGCAACTGGGTATCAACAATGTCAAAACAGCTGTTATTTCAGATGTCACAAGGGACAAGTTACAAGGGAAATATTTCTCACTGCCTATCTTAGTTGAACAGTGTCCAGATCTGAGCCACACCAACATCAGTGCAGGTAGTATGAACTGCAGCCATCCCATTGCACCTTACAGCTACAACTCCACCTGTGAGGTCAGGTGTGATGAAGGCTATGAGCCCAGTGGACAGGACCAGATACGTTGTGACCACACCGGCCAGTGGACAGCCAGTGTCCCAGCATGCACAAGTAAAGTGATAGTCATTACCTTTGAATGTAAAATCAGGCCGAATCATGTTTTAAACTATATGCTTATCTCAACCTGATAAAAGAAATACTCTCACTTTTCATTGACTTCCTTTTTTGTAATACTTGACCCCTGTTAATAGATTGACGACCACCTTTTACTAATACTTAGCTGGCCTCAATGTGTAGTCACATCCTGTCCCGACAGTACATCATATCAGATTCAGGTCACACCTGTTATCACTCTACTTCACACTCATTTATGTCTGCATTGGGAAAACAACATTGTAATTGAATGTGTGTAGGAAGTTGCTATTTCCCATGACTGTAAATTATGTCAGCGTGGTTATTCATACCCCCCACCTCATGCTCTTGCTATGTTTATAAAGGTGGAGTCATAATAACAATGATTTCCATTGAGTGGTCCATGTGCGATTGATATCTTTATCCCACCACAGTGAAAAAGTGCTCCCCCATTCCCTTTCCTGTTATGGGCAACATGACATGTGTGGACACTCTGGAGCCTTTCTCCTTCGGCTCACGGTGTAACTTCACCTGCCAGGAAGGCTACTACCTGACCGGAGACAACACACTCACCTGTCTGGCCTCTGGACAATGGAGCAAACCTGCACCTACATGCTTAGGTGGGTCACAGAAATCCTGTCAGGGCTCCCTGAAAGCAACACAAGCTTCCTGAAAACAGACAAAATTGTACACTGCTCTGATGAGTAATAGTGTGTCTTTTTCTCCAGTGGTACAGTGCAACAGTCTAAAGGCTCCACCCCGCGCCTCCATGCAATGCCAGGACCCTCTAGGAGTGCACAGCTATGGCTCAATATGCACCGTGCAATGTGAAGAAGGATTTGATCTGATTGGCACAAACGTGACAAATTGTTCTTCACAGGGCAACTGGAGTCATGCACTTCCTATTTGCCAGGGTATGACCACAGATCACTAAGTGCTGAAGTTTAAATAAGTATAAACAGAATAAATACCACACAGTATGTTCTCATTGCTCCTTCAGCTTAAGCAGTCAGTTCTGTTTTACTATTTTGCACGTGTGATGTGTATGTAATTGGCCTCTCCCTGGTCTCTGTATTTCTTCAAGCTAAGAGGTGTGATCCAATAAATTCTCCTCCTGATGGCTCCCTATCCTGTTCCGACCCAAATGGTTCCTTCAGTTTTGGTTCTCGGTGCATGACAACCTGTGACGAGGGCTTTCTGCTAAATGGGACAGCCAGCGTTGAGTGCAACTCCCTGGGCATGTGGAGTGCAGACATACCACATTGCTTGGGTAAAATAAATAAATAAAATGTCTCTGCCATGATTTGTTGTTGTAACTTCTTTCTGGTATCCTTTTACCACATGAAGTTCTAAAATTCTTGTTGGTCTCTCCCTTTCTCTGTTCCCTTTACAGCTAAAAGATGTCCCACTCTGAGCTCTCCCTCTCATGGCTCCATAGTCTGCTCTGATCCCCATGGAGAGTTCAGTTTTGGTTCTCGGTGCACGTCGACCTGTGAGGAGGGCTTTGTCCTGAATGGGACGTCTGACACAGACTGCACCTCTCTGGGCATGTGGAGCACAGATGTCCCACGGTGCCTGGGTAAAGTGTACATTTTTATATCATCATCTGTTGATTATAATCCATAGAAGGGGTCTTAATTTAATGTTTTAGATGTCTTGACTGTAATTCTTTACCATGTAAAGCACTTAAATATCTTGGTCTCTCTGTGTTTCTGTTCCCTTTACAGTTAAGAGATGTCCCACTCTGAGCTCTCCCTCTCATGGCTCCATAGTCTGCTCTGATCCCCATGGAGAGTTCAGTTTTGGTTCTCGGTGTACATCAACCTGTGAGGAGGGCTTTGTCCTGAATGGGACGGCTGACACACAGTGCACCTCTCTGGGCAAGTGGAGCGCAGACATCCCACGTTGCTTGGGTAAAAACAATCTCTATGTCATAATCTGTTGATCATAATCCACAGAAGAACATGGCATGACTGTACCTCTTAACCAAGTATAGCTTTTAAACAGTTCTGTCCTTATCTCCCTCTGTTTTTCTTCCAGCTAAGAGATGTCCCACTCTGAACTCCTCCTCTCATGCCTCCTTATTCTGCTCTGATCCCCATGAAGAGTCCAGTTTTGGTTCTCGGTGCACGTCGACCTGTGAGGAGGGCTTTGTCCTGAATGGGACGGCTGACACAGAGTGCACCGCTCTGGGCATGTGGAGCAGAGAAATACCCCGTTGTCTGGGTAATAAATCATAATATGAGAGAGATGCACTTGGTACATGTCTTGAATCACTGGTTAGATCTTAAAGGAAATACCCGTTTATGCCACTTTGTTTCAGAAGATTATTTGGTCTGAAGCTGATGGTCATATTTTTTGTTCAATGTTATCTACAGCACAGCCATGCCCCCTAGTGGCCAAGGCTCCACAACATGGGAGGATGAATTGTAGCCATCCACACTCCCCTTTCAGCTATGGCTCCCACTGTGACTTTGAATGTAATGAGGGTTTCTGGCTGAGAGGAGCATCAAGTATGACATGCAACAACTCAGGCCACTGGAGTCAGGATCTACCCACCTGCCAGCGTGAGTGCCCAGCATTACCTTCAACTTACTAGTTTTGTCTTGCTGTTCTGGTATTCAAACAGCAAATGCAATGTAAGTAATTACAATTTCTCTTCTTATCACATCTCAGCGGTACAGTGCAAGGCCATTCGTGCCTTATCTTTGCCCCTGTCTATGAACTGCTCTCATCCTCTGGGGAACTTCAGCTTTGGCTCCCAGTGTCTTTTCACCTGTAAAGTGGGATTCTCCCTGAATGGCACACATGTGCTGTTTTGCTCCTCCACTGGGTTTTGGAGTGACAGCCTGCCTAAATGCACAGGTAAATTGATTTTTGTCGGCGTGCTAACATGTTCACAATGACAATGCTAACATGCTGATATTAAGCTGGTATAATGTTTATGATGTTCACCATCTTAATTTAGCATGTTAGCATGCTAACATGAGGTAATTAGCACTAAACACAAAGTACAGCTGAGGCTGATGGTAATGTCATTAGTTTTGCAGGTATTTGGTCATAAACCAAAGTATTGGACAAATTAAAATTTTGACCTGATGATGGCACTAGAGGGAAAATGATTACACCGAAGTGATTACAAATCATCCTGAGGGGGATATGAATGTGTGTAGCAAAAAACCACAAATGTCAAACTCATGGTGGCACTAGAGGAGAAGCCCAGGGATCTCCATGGTGATTAGGATACATCATCTGGGAACCATGAATGTCTGTACCAAATTTTGAAGTAGTGATGTATGATCTGCTGATCAAGAAACATACAGTGAGGATAAAGCAAAGAAAGTTAAAAACTTGTATTTATTGTGATCTTTATGTGTTCCAGTGGAAGGTATGCCAGTGGGGACTGCCATGCTGCTGTATACGGGTGTAGGAGCAGCCTCTGTTGTTGTGCTACTTGCCCTGATAGGACTGGGTTTGTTGATTATGATGCGATTTAAGAAAAGAGGTGAGACCTACTGTGATGATGCTGTACAGTTTCACACATACACATACAGTACGTTGTAGCACTCGCAGTGTATCCTTGATCCTTATTTCTGAACTTTGCAGGAAATACGATCATGTCTGATGCGCCGGCATGGGGAGACAGAGAGAATCCAGCATTTGAATTTTGATTTTTTTCTTTTTCTTCTTCATTTCAAATATTACAACCTAATGCTTGCTGTAATTATATGAAGCTTTGTAATTATTACTTGATACTGGTACCAAAAGATTACGGTAGAATTAAAGATTCACATTAACTGTGATTGCCACTCAGATAATCCTTAAAATGTACATAATCATGCACATTTTGAATGAAAACCTTCATCTTTTGTTATTAAAGAACCCAAATCATGATTATCATGCATGGTACACATAAAGTAAAGTTTGTGTGCAGCTTTTGCTTTGTGTCCTGCTTGTATACTGCTTAATTATCAATAAACTATCAACAATTCTTGAATGGTCCCCTTTTATTTTATTGTGTTTTTAGCTGACTCACCAAAGACCGTTGACATACAGTGTGGGGTGACCCTGTCTTGCTGGTGCCCTCCCTAGCTGCTCAGTTTACCCACATTTGACTTTCCCCATAGGAACTAATACTATGGGGTCAGTTGGGGAAGTGGCAGAAAACCTCTGAGATTGCCAAACTGCCACAAAGTGTCAGTTTAGCACATTTAGTGGCCAGAAAGCTCCCGTCACTGAGTGGTGAGGAGGTGATCTATTACCAGTCTCAGCTCAATGTGTCACTCTGGGCACTGATCCCACACTGAGGGGCAATGCACTACTCCCACAGTAACTACAGTATATTGAATTTAATGGCCTGAACTGAGACTCACATGGTGTTGAAAATATGTTTCCTATTAGGGATGATATACATTTTGTATGAAGTTTCTATTGAATGGCTGTATCTACTGTATAGAATCATCTCTGTGTATCTGTGCCAATATTGCACCCCCAGACTTTAAATATGTGCTGCAACTGGCCAATGGAGTATCTTCAGCAAAGCGTGTGCATCTGTCTTGGCGCTGCAACAGCATGAAGCCAATTATAGCAGTTAAAAGACAGAGGGTTTGTGGCCTGTGGTTGGCATGAAGGGTGCAATAAATAACCGAACTGTTGACAGGAAACTGTTTGGCTACCGTCAGAATAATAATGAGGTTATTGCTGCCTGCTGTGAGCGTATGATCACGGTTTGATTATTTTTCTCATCCCACCCACTGCTGCTGGCAACCATATATGTGTGCCAACAGCGCACAGGCTCGCGCACAAGAAGGGAAAAGGCCCTGCAGGTGACCACCTTGGCTTCCTTCCCTGATATTTAAGTCTGGCTTTTTTCCCCTTCATCTACCTCTAAAGATACAAGGAAATGCATTATGATACTTTAGTCCCTACAACAAAGAGTGTTGTTCCTCCTAACACATGAGCATGCACACACGCACATGCCAGCAGACACTTAGAGCAGATACAGACACAGATACAAAGGCAGACTCGAAGAAACACACACTCAGTATACTCTGCTGCACACTTCTTTAGCTCTGGTTGGCAGTAGCATACCACGGTGACAGACAGTTAGATTGTTCCTGACCATTGACTTGCGCTCTCTGCTCTGCAAGGTCTGATTTCATAGTGGGAAATATGAGATGGGTCCAGGAGAGGGTTCATGGCTGGGGCAAGGAGGCACTCCATACAGTGGGGCTTCATATCTCTGTGTCACCCTGGGCATTCTCCCCTGACACAGCTTTCAGCCCCTCCGTTGTCTGGAGCCCCCTCCCTGGGTTTTCTCAACCTCCTTCCCCAGGATTGGTGCATTCCAGCTGGGCACAGTGCCTGGGTGGTCCCCCCCTCCTCTCCCGTCCTCTATGACTGGAGGAAGGAAAAGGCAGAAAAATGCAGCGAGGGCCTTTGACCGTGAGGAGCACAATGTGAGCGTTGATGATGGCGGCGTGGATGTGATGCTTACCTGCCACTGACCCATACAGCTGTCATAGCCCAGCATTTTACAATCTGATGATCCACCCAACAGCCAGGGGAAGATGCCTCGCTGACCTGTCACCTAGATTGGACTGATAAGCACCGAGGATGGACTGACCCGGCTCTAACCCTCAGCATGAATACCCCATCTTCATAATAAATCCGCCTGTGCTTCATACTCACTATGCCACACACTTCAAACTAAATATTCACTGTATCATAACCATTATTTATTGATCATTGTTGATTCATTCAAGATGAATGGCATACACACATTGTGAGAATAAATACAAATACGCACCCAAACAGCTATTTACATTAGTAGATATAATCTCATAATCTAACATTCAAACGTAGTGAGAGAGGTCCGACAGTATCGTGCATACACAGGAGCCTGTGTTGTACAGTGGGATTGTAAAGCATAAGAGGCAGTAGTGTAATCATGTTTATATGGAGGTGCACATGGTATATTGCATGGTTTCACAGTGTACCCACGTCCCCTTGGCGGTGATTTTGCAACCGCTTCTTCAACTACCTTGTGCACGGTACAGACAGATAAATGATGAGACCAGAGAGCGATGCAGAGTGAGGGAGACGCGCCGCTTCTCACTGAGTCCGATCGCCACCCTCAGGAGGTGAAGTAAGAGTCCTGCATGGAGTAGAGGCGGTCAATAGGGGTGAGCAGAGAGGAGTCACCCAGGGCCAGGCAGTCGCTGTCAGCCACATGACACAGAGGGTCTCTGTCCATGTCACCATACAGACCCTTAAAACCTGAAAAAGACACAACATCAATGATTACTGGATAATAAAGCTGTATTCTGATCATTGGTTGGTTTAAAAGCATGCGTCATTTTCTGCCGCGTTAACGCGTCATTTTCTGCCGCCTACTGGTGAGTGCAAGATGTGTAACTCTGAAACAAAGAACTAAATATTTACATGTAGTATTACTGTAAACAAAATGTTAAATTAACGTGATTTTACCAATTTTGACCATCTTTGACTAAACTTTATGGAAATACTAAATTACTCAAGAAGTAAAAATATAATTTGGAGGAGTTGTAAAGGAGTTTTTATTTAATTTGCACACAGGGACGGACAAAAAAACTAGAGCATCTGACAATATAAACAAATCCTGCAATAAACACTACCTTTGTAAAGAAAATATAATGTTCTATTATTTTTGTAACTGTGCTAGAGAGGTGTTGATTTGAGTCATTGCTGGTGATGTTGTTGTGATTAAATTATATTGTTAGATGTAATTTTGCTGTCATTTTCCATTATTTTGTCCACCCACCCTCCAGGTATATCATTACCTGGACATCCGGACAAAAACTTGCATGAGAGTTTAATGCAAAGTGGAGCTTCTCCACAAACTGAATTGTACATTTTAAGGAAGTTTGCTGACCTCTGCTTGACATATATTAGCTACATTTTAAATTTTTAATCAGGTAACATTTTGCCCTAAAAATCAGTAATGTTTTTGCATTTAAACCTTTCAGTTGGTCCCATACTGAAAAGGAAATGTGAGTTATTCTACAACACAAGGGCAAAGAGCAGTACCCCAGGAAACATTGCTACAATGCTGAAGCTAACTGGTATTCGAATTGAAAAAAATAAACAAACTACTGTTGTGCATTTTAAAATAATAAACTCCTGACTAAAGTTCTGATTTCATATATTATATTTATATAATGACAATAAATCATATGCCATTTTAAAATATGTTTTGTTAGTTTTACTAATCACATTAATCACAGAAGCTTTGTAGAACAATACTTTAAACATGTAATTCTCCAACATGGTTTGACAGCACTGAGGTCTTTACCGTAGGGGTGCATGTGATCCCCTGGCATCTGAGGTGGGGTCAGGCCCTGTCTGAAGGGGTCCATGTCATAGTCCTGCTGTTCCAGTGTGGTGAGTCCCATCTGCTGCTGCTGCTGCTGCTGCTGCTGAATGTGGGTATAGGAGGACCCCAGGCGCTCCATCTCAGAGGTTAAACCGCCACGGGAGGGTGCTGTGGTGCACAGGAGACACACAGGAGAGGGTGTTCACTGCTGTCTGTTACAGTAATGTCTTTTAGTAAGGTTTTGTACTCCTTGTTACCTTCTATTAACGGATTTCTGTCAGAAATATTTTAAAGCGACACATAGTTACTGACTGGTATTCAGCCTAATCTGACTCTCCTGCCTTTGCACTATTACCTAATTCTGTCTGCTAAAAGATTCTTGAAAAAACTCCTTATACTTCTACAAAATGTTGTAAAATATCTTTGATCATGTGACATTTTCTTTCTTTGAATATTAGCTTCTCATTGCTGAGATGAAAGAGGTACATCTAACCTTATCTTTAGGATATCATATCACGTGGGAGTAATAAAGCACTTATTAAAACATTTTCCAAGAGTACAATACCTGTGTGATGTGATGGGTGCTCACGCTGCTCCTGAGTCTGCTGCTGCTGCTGCTCCTGCTGCTGCTGCTGTCTCCTGGCCAGTTTCTTCATCTAAAAACATGCACCAACAGACATAAAGCTCACATACAGGCCTAGTGTAAAACACTTTCCTCAGTCCACGGACCCTCCACCACCCAGGCATACGAGTGTGTTCACTCAATTGCAAAGTATTAACAGTGAGGTAAAGGACATCTTTCAATGGAGGAGGGAAACCACACATGAGCCCACTTTGTGAGGAAATATGGGGTTTAATCTACAGTGATCTCGCAGTGAGATGTCATCAGTTTCCTGTATGAAGAGATAACCAGGCTGATTTCCACTCTGGCATACAAACACAGTGCAGAAAGAGTCCTTTTATTAGTAGCGCATATGACTGTGTGTGTGTGTGTGTGTGTGTGTGTGTATGTGTGTGTGTGTACTTTGTATTACTTTGGCTCTTTGGTTCTGGAACCAGACCTGCACAACCCGGACGCTCAGACCAGTCTCTGCTGCCAAGGTCTCCCTTACCTTGGATCACGATTCAGGGGGGAGGGAGAAAGTAAGAAAGGGAGGGTAAAAAATAGGAAAATAGAAACAGAGAGGAGGTCACTTGAAGGTTAAATTTTTAAAGTCAAGTCTGCTTTGTGATGTAGTCATGGCTATGGCATATCTACCCATCTGCCCAATAGCATTACAGCACTATTATATACAGTAGACAGCTGAAATCCTGCCACACTTCTGGGCTGACATTTTCACATTGAGGAGTTATTTCTTTGTTCTTTCTGAAAAGCATGACAACACATGATACAATGGTTTTCTGGCCACATTCTGAGATAGAAGGGTATCCACTTTGAGGATCTCATCATTAAAAGAAATTTTATTTTGTTCAAATTAAAAAACTACACCTTCTGTTATGTTTTGATACTGTAACATGCTAATTCCTAAGATTTTAGGAGGAATTACAGTAAAAAAAAATGTTGACAGAAAACAGCAGTATAATTTGTCTTTTACTCAGAGAGACATAATAAACACTCTACCTTTCGGCAAGGCTTGGATGAGACCTCAAAGGAGGCTTTAAAGGTCCGTCTTTGTTGAGTGGTCAGAATAGTGCGCGGCCTTTTGGGACGTTTGCTCTCCAGGTCTTCTGATCTAGCTCGTCTGCATTTAACCCTCCCAGATTCCTCCTCCTCTTCTTCTTCATCATCACTTTTACCTAGGGGGCAGAAGTGATTGAAAAGCAAATGTTTATTCCCCTACAAGGCATTCGCATAAAGAAGACAAATGTTGAGAGATGGATAAAAGAAGGAAAATTCATGCCATGAATCTGAGATGTTCAATGCATCATTTGCATTTAGTTGTTTTGTGATTAAGATTTGTAGTTTAATCTTTCAATTTAACCACTTTCCGTCAACTAGCCAGTAGTGGTTTTAGTCATAGTAATAAACATTAAAATAAAAGCAGGCGTTTGATTAAAACTATCCATTGTCTTGGATGGTTTTCTACCCATGGGTACTGGGAAAACTGAACCCATTATTCCACTGGTATTGGCTTAGTTTTGACCCAGTGATTAGTGTACATGTACAAACACCCACACACGTTCTGCACACAGTCTGTACCTGTGTCGGAGGAGGTCGGGCTGGCCAGACACTGGTGGTAGTCCTCTCTGGCACACAGAAGCTGTCCTTCCCTGAGGACGCAGCGGTCTCCAGTCTGCAGGCGGCAGGAACACACGCTGCAGGTGAAGCAGCGCAGGTGGAACACAGCGGCCCCTGCACGCATCACCAGCTCTGCGGGAGAGATGGCCTCCGCACAGCCCCCACAACGCACTGCAAACAGACTGGAGAGACGGATAGGAGGGTGGGGGTGTAACAAGGGAGGAAATAGAGAGAAATTGTGAGAGCTCAGTAAATAACAGAGAGCAATGCTTTTGTTTGGCTGAGTAGAGCTTGAGTAGGCACACTTGAGGACCCCTAACACCTCAGTAAGAGGGGACTCCATGAGAAAAAAAAATGCTTGGTTGACCTGGGGAATGTTGCTGAGTCGAGCTGTCACTCAAAACAACTGCCAACCTGACTTCTCCCCTCTCCTCCTCCTCCTCCTCCTGCCCCGACCACTCAGACACATACCCTTAGCGTGGCGGGTGTGCATCTTAGCGCCTGGCAACCAGGACTGGTGGGCTTAGCCTCAGAGACTGTTGCCGTGGCTCCGGCTGCCGTGTCCGAGGCTGTGCTCCTGGGGAGGCAGGAGAAAAGCTCTCGGCAGGCCATGGCTCCAGGCAGAGGGGGGGAATCAGATCTCCCGGTGGGAGAGGCTGAGCCGCCGGTCCCATGAATTATCCGCGGAATTATCCCTAAGTCTGCTTAACCAGAGCGGGACAAAGACAGAGCCAGCCCCCAAGCAGCAGGACCATTGTCCGCTGGCTGACACCGCGGCATTTTGGGTCTGTCACGCAGGATGATGCGTCATCATTCTGGAGCTGGTGTTTGTCTCCAGACCTGACTGGGTCACCAGACCAGTCAGCCCAGAGGCATGAGAAAGTGACAGCTTTTTCTCCATGTTTTTGTTTTCACATAAAAATACTTCATGAGGCCTTTAAGGATAGCCTACATATATCACTGATTCAATCTGAGATTTTTTTTTTCTTTGCTACTTTGCAGGCATTAGAAAAAACATTAGAGCATTAGAGGTTAGTGTAAAATAGAAAATGTAACTTGTACGTTTTCTTTAATACAGATCAATGTAACTACTCTATGACCAAATAGAAAAAAATCCTTTAAATAACAGAGTAATATTGGCCCTTAGCGTTTATCTTGTATTGGCCACCTATGTGGTCAACTGCAGATATGATGAACCACAGTCAACATGTCTGTTTCATTACAAAACAAATGTGTGGGTCTACAAAAATGTTGCACTTTTTGTAGACCCACACCTAATAAATATTTCACATTTACTTTCAAGTGAAACAAATACGGCTTTTGACTTCCTTTTGAATGTATGTAAAATGGACATTTAGCACAATATTTACAAACTCAACAAAAACTCAGACTAAACATAAAGCAAATACCCAGGTTGAGACATCCCTGTCAAAAGGTCTGGAGCTGCAACATCCTAAAGCCAAACATTGCTGGGACCTCTCACTGTTGCTGTGGGGTCGCTAGGGAAACGGTAAAGCCCATTCCCAGCAGCTCAGGAGGGTCAGTCGGGCTGCTTGACCCATCCATGTCGTCTGTTCCACGGCCTCAGAGGTATGCGCTTTAATGTGGCCAACATACCGTCTGCGGTATGTGCATTCCTGTGGCAACACAAGATGCATCAACAAAACATTTTCAAAGGAAGTGTGGCAGAGGAAATACCCGGAATGTTTCTATGATGCAGCAAAGTACTTGATTAAATGTCTCAATATGATGCTAATGCTAGATGTCAGGGAAGAAGAAACTCTGGGCATTAATGTTCTGAGATCATTCGTGTTTCGAGAATCGCTTTTCCATTATACGCCTTGTTCAGTTCATCTTATTATACCCAGTATTCTTAAGCGTTGTTAATGCAAAGGTAAGAGTACCTCCAATACTTATGGAGCAGCTCAAGGTGTTTAATATTTCAGAGTTTCCGTTGTCATGATTGGCCCAGAGGCCCTGCCAGGAGAGCGGGAACACTCAGTCACGCTAGATTTAGACATGGCAATTAGTGACAAGATCATTACAGAAAAATAAGTCAGCAAAATCCTGCGCTCCTCCACACTGACATGGCCAGGGTCAGGCACTCTCAAGGTAGATGCACTGTATAATAAGATGAGTGTTTAGCAGAAATGTACACACACACACACACACACACACACACACACACACACTCCAGAGCAAAGCCCTCCCCTCTCATTGTTCTTGCCCTGACTTCAGTGCTGACCTTTGGCAGTCAGGCAAACAGACTGCTGGTCTAGTGGACATGCAGAGAGACAGATCCTGTTTCTGGATCAGGTTAACCTGGATCCTTTGCTGAACACACACACCAACAGAGAGCGTGTATCAGATACAGATCTGCGGGTCAAGTGCACCGCCAGTCACACCGCTGATCTGACGACCAATCTGATGTCCAGTCCACCTGACCGTTGAACCATTTAGCCAATCTAAATCTAGTGACAATCTGACCAACCTAAACATCACATTGTCAGACAGGAATTTGCATACTGCTTCATTAAATTACAGTACAGTCTGTTGTGTGTATTGTGTGTCCTGTGTGACTGCTACAGGTCAGGCAAACAAACCATGGACAATGCAATCATGTCAGGAATATTTATTACCAATATCTCTGACAAGCAGAGACTTTCATTATTATTATTATTATTATTATTATTATTATTATTATTATTATTATGTAAATACTGAATCTAAGTGCCATTATTTAAATATGGAATCATACAAGAAATATTAAGACAAATATATTAATTTACCAAGGATGGCCAAAAGAAAATAAATCAGTCAGTTGGTTTGTGGGTTAATCAGATGTTTTGAACTAATGAAGAAGTAAATAAAATCATAAAGTTTAAAGAAATTCTACCGCAGGATATCGTGATGTGAAAAGTCACTGAAAATGATTGACTCAATTATTGATCCTCTAAATCACATTTTTCCTAATCTTTACATTCTGCTGCTGTGCTGCACAAGTTTAAAGTTGCTGTTAAAGTTACACTGGTCCGGTAATTGATACATATGCATTCAAACTTTTGTCAGCCTGGAAATCAGTACAGTTTTGTGAAAAAATACTCGACCCAAAAAGAACTTGTGCAACTTGTTTGAATTATTTCTTCTGTACTGAATGACAAGACGTCTGTTTAAGCTTCCCAGATAAAGCATTTAGGATGTTGCTAAGTAATGCCCCGTTGTCTATACAAGTATAACAAAGAACATGCATCCATTAATGGTCACATATCTAAGAAAACATCAAAACTCCCTCACAGGATGCCTCTAGGTGCCAGAGTGAATACCTTTCACATATGTTTAAAGTTTTTTTTCTGTTTTATTTGTATGTGATATTGTCCTGACGCTTTTTAACTATTTTTGTAGTTCAATGGATGTAAGTTTTTCTTTTTTTTTTATTCCAGGTTTGTTTTTGTTTTTTTATTTTGTTGGTGTTGATCTTGATTCATGCTCCTGCCATGTCCTTATCTTATTTTTATATCAACCCTCTGAAATGTCCTGGCATAAATCTAAACATTAGTCTTGACATATAAAATACTTGAATTTGGAGTGAACAGGAATGCCATAATATAAACTGCTTTGTTCAGGGAATTCAAATACTGGCATTATTGTCTTTAGCTTCCATAAACAGGCCAACGGGCGTTGATAAAGTGAAAAACAGGATTCAGACAGAAGATTCAGCGTGTGGTAAGAGACAAATGTTGTCACAGTATGGAATAATCGTCACTTATGAGCTGGCTTCACACTAGTCCTGGATCAAAAGAACGGAGGGAGTAGAACACCGTTTGCACTGCGAGAGAAACACTGACACACTTTTAAAACCCTCATCTTGAACGTTGAAAAGTGGTGCTCGTGTGTTATAGGGTGCAATAACCCCAGACAGGACGAGCAGGGAGGTGGAGACGTGAGACCTCAGAGGCAGAGCTCTGGCACCAGGCCTCCTGCTAATTGGTCAGGTCAGATATCTCACGGTCGGCTGGGCGTTGTCCCATCGCTCGACTCAGGGGGTGTGAGCAGAGCTTTCCAGATGCCACGGCACATAACGCCAGGGCTCATGGAGCGCACTGTCCCCCAAAATAAGTTCACACCAGCCTCACCGTCTCTCTGGTAGGGATGCACCAGACCTTCTGACATATGGCTCTACCCTCCTAATTACCTCTCAGCTCTGCTCTTTTCTCTTTACTATGATCTCTGCTGATCACGCTAAGCTCTTTGAATTGTGTCCACTCTTATTTCCATTTATCCATTAATAAAATCATTTTAAAAAATGGCATGTTTTAAATGTTCTGCTAACAAACACTCTGCTCACAGGCCTCCAACACCACTGCAGTGTAATTCAGCCGACTGGGAACATGATGGGAGCATTTTGGACCAGTGTGTAACATTTCTTGTTTCCATGCCTGCTTGGCAGAACGACCGTCACTAAATTGTTCAGAAATAATGTGAGCTGCTGCCTGTTAGGGTGTGCAGGTTTTGTCTTGGCTCTTGTTTAGGTGAGAACACGTTTTGGAGGAAGAACGAGGGGATGAGGCAGTGGCAGTGGGCGGGTAGGATGGAGTCGGGCGATTGGTGATGGCGGTGGGATTTTATTTGGGGGGGGGCTCATCGGCGAGACCATATGTTGTCCCCAGCTTGCAGTTGCCACGCCAATGGGCCTCGAAATTTTAACACATTTTGACAATGTGTCACTTGAGCTCTACCCCTGGTTGTGTGCTGTATGTGTGTGTGCCGTATGTGTGTGTGTGAAGGTGTGACCGTGTTGTTTTGTGTGTGTACACGTGTGTGTGTGTGTGTGTGTGTGTGGATGTACACTATGCAATAGTGTTCTCGCATTCCAGCTCCCTCGCCGCCCCTTCCTCCTACAGTCACCTTGTTCTCTTAGCGCACTGTGCCAAGTTCCCTGGAAGTCAACTTACACCATATACACACAAACACAACAACACACACACACACACACAACACAATGCTTTTATGAATTATAAAATGTACCCATGTGTACAGTATGCAAAACTAAGTAGGAATAGATACGTTTAAGTTACTATAAAGAGAAGTCTCTATGTCTCTCTGTCCCTCTCTCTCTTTTTCTCTCATATGCACACACACACACTAACACACACACACACACACATTCTTAGTCAAGGTCAGATCTAGACAAGGGATCTGTTGTGAAAACTGGCTTAATAACACAATAATTGTTGGACCCCGGGCCAAAAAAATATAAATAAAATGAATAAAATATGACAAAATAAAACAGCCTATAACAAAATTAAAAGTAGGTTACATTAGTAATTGTTTTTCCTTTAACATGGACTATAATGTTGGTAGTATAATTGCAACATATATGTGTGTGCCAAAGCTAAAAGTGCATAATAGCAGGACTAGAAAAAACCTAAATTATACTGTAAAGAAATCTTGTATTTGAACAAGAAATGGGGTAAATTTGGGAGAAATATTCATCACAAACTGTAACGAAAATAAATAAATAAATATATATACTGTATGTTACTCTTTGCCAAGCTAAAACCACTGAATTAAAATGCAATGACTGCAGGCTAACAGGGAGAGAAAATGATAGTCACATGACTTTGGTCGCCCATAAAAAAACTATTTCTTAACTTAAATCAAGTTGTATTTCTTAATGCAAAACCCTCTGAGAAATAATGACATAACAATGTTCAATCAGATTAACCTGGAAAATCTGAAGCTGGAAACGCCAGCCTCTCGCCAGAATTGAAAAGTAATATATGTTTGCTTCAGTGTTTTATGATTTCAGCTGCAACACCAGGAGAAACCAAACAATAGTGAAGAGTTGGAGATCAGCACTCACTCAGCATAGTCCTGCTTGCAGTAAAGTTTGCGGTCCCGCAGAAAGCAGGAGTTCTTGAGCGCGTCCCCGCACGCTGCGCACCGCACACACTCCTCGTGCCAAAGGCCGTCAGTGACTCTGAGCAGGAATCTGTCTGTGATCAGCCGGTGGCATCCGGCACACACTGCCCTCTGATCCATATCTGCAGTGACGGGGAAATCCTTTAATTAGGACACTTTTCCAATCAGCAGGACGCAGCTGAAATATTGGCTAATTTGGCTGAACAAAGTTTGATGGAAGGGTCATTACAGTAAAATGCGACTGAACCTCGTTGTAATGTGAGGAAAAAGTAGTTAAATAGGCAGTTTATTTACTAAAAAGTGGGGATTTTATATTAAGACATCAATTGTTTTTAATAGTTTCTGACCGTTTTTTAAATTGACCAAATATTACAGTAAGTTCCTTTGATGACCATGTGCCAAAAATAGTGCTAAAAAATCAAATAGCCTACCTCAAGTGAAGTTAATAACAAAAATTGGTATTTTTAAGATTAAGATAATTATGTCATTAAGTTTTACCCACCTAAGCATAATGCCGGTCGATCCACCATTTCAATCCTCTGTGGAAACATTGTGAAACATATTTTGAGCAGTTATTTGAAGAAACGTGAATATTGTGAATTAACTTTTTAAATACAGCTAATAAAGTTCAAGAAGCCCATACCTGTAAGAAACGCGATGTTCCAGCGATGTTCCAAGTGTTTTGGTTATCAGCTCCCAGCTCTTCTCAGAGCATCTCCGGCGCTCAAAGTCCTGCTGCAACTTGCTGCTCGGAGCAGAGAGCAGCGCATCAAAGTTTCTCCTCCGAGCTTCCGGCGACCTCTCTCAGGTCTCTGAGTCCACTGTTATTGACTATTAAGGCTATCTATCAATTATCCTATTAGGAGTGAACGGGAAGGAGAGAGAGACAGAGCGAGGGAGAGAGAGACTTCCTCCATGTGCAGGTGCCGGTTATCTCTCTCTCTCTCTCTCTCTCGCTCTCTCGCTCCCCACGCTGGATGCCTCAACGTTACCAGAGACGCACATGAAAGGATTTTTTTTTTCATTAGAAACCAATAATGCATAGAGTGTTCAGGAAGTAAAGTGCAGGTTAAAATGTCATACTTTTTATGGATACATTGTTCATCACATTTGTTAAATTGTTATTTCTAGACTGTTATTTGTTGATAGATAGATAGATAGATAGATAGATAGATAGATAGATAGATAGATAGATAGATAGATAGATAGATAGATAGATACTTTAACAAACGTCATTAAGTTTAACTAACAGGATTGTCAATTAATATGAAGGTAATAAAAACAATAAAACAAAAGTGCTATGTCAGTTGTACAACTTTGCATTTTATAGTGTGCTAATGTTGGTATGAATCAAGACTCAGATATGCGTTTTTTAGTAGAAAGATATGAAGAGTCTTGTGCAAAAAAACAAAGAAAAAAACATACTGTAATGCTAGATCTGGACTTATCATTTATTTTTGAGGCCGATACATTATTGATACTTTTTTTTCATTTAGATATATGTATAAACACATTTCATTCCCACAATACCCCAAAAACATTGTTGGCATTTCTTCACAGTACTGCAATATCTTGTTACTTATCAGCCGATACATACACTGATACCGATACATCTGTGATAAGCGAATATAAGCCAATATATTGGCCTGGCTCCAATACGTTCCATATTTTGTTATTTTGTTGTTGTTTTTTTCCTTTTAAATTCCCATTTTTCATGTGACATCTCCACCACCAGCCTTTACACCATCACAGATCTTTGTGATGAAGAGTAGGTGTTACTGGAACCATGAAGAGGAGGATACAGGAATCTGCACAGATTTTCAAACATGCTGTGAGGCAGCGTCTGTCTTGTCGTGTTTACACTGTGAGGACGCCATCTAGTGGCAAACTGGAAATATAAAGAAGGGACAACAGTTGTTTCATCAAGTTCATTTTTCACAGAAAATATTTCTGGGCTGATTTTGTCTGTGAAATAATAATTTAAAAAAAGCAGATCAGCCAAATGTGATGAGAAATTGAGCTGATGGTACATATATTAAGAGTTGATATTCTATTAACAGATTATATATTTTTAGTTCTTGTTTTAGAGTCACATAATAAAAATGCAGTTTCAGATTATCAAGGATCAAGGAAAAGCAAAAATTCATTTGAATTTTAAAGGCATCAAAACGGTAAAACCTGCAGAATACTGATGCAAAATATCAATCAATTAAACAATATTTGCACTGGCTTTAAAAACCCAAATCCATCTAGCGCTAACTGTGATGCAGTTTTATCTTATATTAAATAATAAGTCAAAATAAGACAATACAAACAACACATTTCAGATAAATTTTTAAATAACTTTATTCTGTAAGAATTCTCAAATGTGTTTTAAGAAATGCAAGGATGGGTTCCGTTTTTATACAATTCCTCTTTGAATAAAATATGTTTTTTTCAAATTGCATTGGGTTGCTTTTAAAACAGACACCTGAAATTATCTATTTACAAAAGTAATCTGTTAACAATTCTATTAGAATTCATTTTGACAGTGTACTCGATCCTCCGTCTCATGACGCTGCCCTCCCAACAAGCTCAAAATACTTTTTATTCACTTTTAATTACAATGTTTTGCTAGGTACAAAATATATTTGAATCAAGTCTTTTTTTTATTCCATCTTCACACCGCTGACACTGTGGGAGTATATACAGGGGGGAGGGGGGGACTGGTGTCATGTGATCTGATGAGGAGCCTCCAGCATCTCCATCAGGAAGGTGTCGATCGGCGTGTCCCCGATCAGCTTGAAGAAGAACAGGTGCTCCAGACACTTGAGGCCGATGGAGCGCAGGGCGGGCAGGCGGAGCAGCAGCTTGGCAAACCTGCAAAAAGGGATGGAAAGATGAAAAAAGGGCCATCATTATCACGCTTGTTAAAAATTCAAAATCTGTAAAACTGCATCCCATTTAACAAGATACTAAGACTTAGTCAACACTTACGTGACTTTAGTTACTAGTAGTCATGTTCTTGTTTCTTCATCTTCATGTTCTTACAGTTGTTGTTTTTTTAGTGTTATATTTCCATTTTAAAATACTACATACTCAAAAGGTTTATGTGTTTTTTTTCATCTGGAAATGAACTGTAGTTACTAGTTGCTTTGTCAGTCCAGATTTATGCAAACCATGCAAAAAGACATAAGAAATGATGCACTGCTCTTGAGTTTATTATCAAATAGTAATTTAGTTGGACCCAGTACCACCTACAAGTTAAAGATCCTGCATACATGTGAATGCATCTGTAGTTTAACACTCCTCCTCCTGAAATGGAATGAGTACTTTTACTTAGGATATTTCTGTATTATTTACTTTCATATTTTAAGTGAATTTTGGGATCTAAGAATTTTACTTTTAATGCAGTTTTTTATGTCACATTATCAATACATTTATTTAAAAATGATTTTAATTGTTTTTTTCCACTAGGGTAAGATTTAATTTTCCTATTTATTTTTTGTTGTGCTTTGCATTGCAATTGTAAGTGTCCACAGCTGAAGTAAATTGACAGTATAGGCTGTTATTTCAGCTCAGCTGTTGATCTTATTTAGCTCCCAGCAGTAAATAAAAATAATCAATTGCAACCATCTCCTATAAGCAATAACACTACCGGCCTACATCCTTTTAAATCTAATGCTGTAGCAAGTCAAAGTGTTTAAGTTATGTATAAGAGCTGCACGCTAATGTAAAGTAATCTGCACTCTTCATTGCTATGTACAACCCAAAGCAGCGATTAAACAATGGCGTGTGATATTGCCTGATGCTGTAATGCATGTCCTACCTGCCAGGCTGGTCTGGGTATTTCTGTTTCGTGTACGACTCCAATGAGGCGTAAACTTTTTCCCTCAGCCCCTCAACCTCTGGTGAGTTTGAAAGACCTTTTGCATCTGAAACAAACACACACTCGCAGTCAGGCCAAACGTTACACTAATAAAACATTCAAATCCACAGTATCTCAAAGCCACAGTGTCTTTACTGGGAAACACACATGGGTTCATGGTGAAGTCCCTCCAGGCTGCCACGATCAAACTAAACAGGGAACATTTATATCTACCTCACTTGGCAGACATTGAGAGCCAATGAAAATCCAGTTAAACTTCTCATCCATGGCGGTGTTGCTGTCTAGCGTATTGTGTGAAGAGTGAACAGTGACTGGAGGCTGAACAGACCTGGGTTGAAGAGGACGATGGCTCGCAGGCAGCCGAGCTCTGTCTTATCCATCTGCATGTCTTTCATTTTGGATACCAACTCTGTCAGGACTCTGCAGGAGATCAAATGAATGACACGAGAACGTTGTGACAGTGAAGGTTAATTAGTTACTTTTCTCCCATTTCTCATTAAACATTTGGCAAAGGTTTTCCTACCTCAGGCCACAAAATGAAAGTAATTTATCTGCAGTGGTTTGATAGGGCTGTTGATTAATACCAAGCCCTCGCACTTCACATGCATTTTCACCTACTTAATGATAGTAAAGAGCACTACCAGCACACGACTGGACACATCACAAGACTTTCTACATATGACTGCAAATAAGCCTTGTTTTCAGGCCGTCTTACTATAACATTATTTCATATTTTAGATTTTTGTTTGATATATAACCTTCTCAGTCAATATTTCTCTAGCTGATGTAAACCACATTTTTAAAAGACAACACAGTAGCTCTTGTCTTATCTTTGAATGCTACCTACCTATCAAAGATGGAGCCCACTCCAGCGCTGTGGGCGCTGCTTCTGTGGACGTGGAGGCCCGTCGCCAACAGGATGCCATCTTTTACCGTGACTGAGCGATGCGAGAATGAGGCGATAAGGAGCTCGTTCCAGCCTGGATGCAAAAAGAACAAACAACTGTGACCTCGCCGTCCTTTTATCCCTTCCTTAAAGTCCTTCTCAAGTTTGTGTAAATGATATATGACATAATGTCTGTGATTTGTCAGTCTTCCCCTGCTTTGCTTAAAGCTAGAAAGATTCTTATTAGCTCTGCTGTGTGGTTTCTTTACTTCCTCATTCAGGCCTGTGTGTGAAATCTCTCACCAGCAGAGGGCAGCGCTGGTGCGGCTGCAAACTGCACTGTTGGGACTTGGCAAATAGTCCAGTTATATTTGGTTTCACTGCTCCATTAAACTAGATGGGAAAAATGTGTTGAGCAAATGTAAAAGACTTAAATAGACTGCCTGCCTGGAGATGAATAACAACCCTGAAGGAAATACTACACCACCATGAGGACAATGGGTTGTAGAAAGGCCTGTTTACTGTGGTAAGGAAATGTGTGTGTTTTATTTTTTTTTTTTATTAAAGCTGTGCATCTCCTCCATGCACATATAGTGTGTCTACCTGCTCGTAGTAGGATGACCTGGTCATCGAGGGGGAGTTCGGAGAAGTGCGGGATCCTTTTGGCCCACTCCACCAAGGTGAAGAGCTGCTTGTCTGCTGCTTGGCAGATATTGGTGACAGGGTCGTTGGTCTGGAGAGGAACAAGCAGGAAGAATGCAAAAACAATACAGTCAATAACGGTGCTGGAAAGCTCCTTCAGTGACATCTAAACTTGTCGAACAGCAGTTAGTGAGCAGGTGCAGCTGTGGCTATTTTTGGGTGCTTTGTAAACCAACAATTTCCTCTCGAGACTTGTGAATGTTTTAATACAGAAAGATTAGAAGGTTAGAACCAGCTTAATGCAACCTAACTTCAAAACATTCAAAAATGACCTCTGAGTTGAATGGCATGAGATTGTACAAGTGTACCCAATAAACTGGTAACTCACTGCCTACTTCACTTTAATTTACTGACTTCTCAGAATAAGTGCTGGTTTCAGATCTTTTAGGAACGGTTTACGTGATTCTCAAGTCAAATACTGCAATAAATACTGCATGGTAAAAAAAAAAAACAACAATAACAGACTTCAGAGCAACTGTCAGCAGCAGATTATGACAACAGTGCAGTAACAGTAGCTTGATTCAATTATGGAGTGACACTAGAGCCTGGATTCAGTCCCAAAAACTGCTCAGCTTGTGTCGTTTATCTATGATTAGCTTACTGATCACAAAAACATTTGAATCTAGCAAGTTTTTGGAGAATTTCTTTCACTTGGACTGATCATATTCCATCATTCAGCTTCACAATAGCAAAGAGCTTCTTTACTCAGCTGGCCAACATAATAAAGCAGCACATTTTTAGCATTCAGTGGTTCCCCCATCTGTTAGGTCCCACGTCAGCCTGATGATAAAAACAGTGATTAATAGTTCATGGGTTTGGGCACATCAAGCTCCGTGTCTGTGGTTCTTACTGAGTTGCTGGGGCTGCCGTCACTGTACGTCTCTGTTTTGGGCTCCACGGCCAGCTCGGCATCCAGGATCTTGTCCACGGGCATTTCCTCGTTGAAACTGCTGGTGGATTCCACCTCGCTCTCCCCCCGCTCCTTCCCGCGCTGCCTCTCTTCCTGCACCGCTGCACACACACCCACACACACAAACACATACATTTGAGGTCAAACACCCCATGCTTACTGTCCTGGATTAGATATCAGCAAAAACCATAATATCACTAATATTAACTCTGCACTGGACAACACTGAAAGAGACTCTTAGCTCTACAGTTTGAATATGAGCAGACTAAAGATACAGAAGAGAGTCTGAATCACTTGAACCCAATAATTATTGATTTATTATCACAAAGAAAAGCATCATAGACTCACAATAAAGAGGCTGCAACTAGGGAATGTTTGGCATTTGCTTGAAAAACAACTTAAACAAATGATCAAAATAGCTAATGCTTGAATAATCAATTGTAGACAAATTGTTTCAGCTCTAAACTGAATGTTTTCCTTAAATGTCCACTTTAGCAGCTTCAAAGATTCTAAGAAGATTAGATTAAGTAGTTTCACTGATCATTGTAATATCTGCTTATTCCAGCACTTCACTGAAACTATTCCATGCTTACTGTAAATTAAGTGAAATATTATATACACAATATACCTTTGTATATATATGTTTTTTTCTTTGACTGCACCATAACATCAAACTGAAATTTAAAGATGCATCGTGTTATTAATTTTTCCGTGGAGTTCAGCCTGACATGTTCAGTATTTTTGAAAACCTTGGGATCTTGACTAGAATTTAAAATTCTTTCTGCAGGGTTGAACAATGCTTATCCCCACCACATGCATTCGTAATGATGGTTTTGTGGGGCTGAAGATACTAAAGAGCACAAGCCTACAGCTCATGCCCAGAGCTGTCATTAAGCATCTCACACATGTACACACACCTTCTCTCTTCATGCCCATGGCCAGGCACTTCTGGTAGCGACAGTATTGGCAGCGGTTTCGCTGGCGCTTGTCAATCAGGCACTCCTTGCTGTCTCGACACGTGTAGGAAAGGTCTTTACGGACGGTCCTCTTGAAGAAGCCTTTGCATCCTTCGCAGCTGTACACGCCGTAGTGCTTTCCTGTGGAAACACAGTCCACAACATCAGTACTGCTTTGAGCCAGTAATATGCCTCTAACGCCGAGTACACGAAAGATGAACATGTAAGATAACCAGATTGTAAAACTGTAATGATTGTAACTGTTTGGGTACATCTTTGGAATTACAGTTGAAAGCATGTTGCCATCTACTCCACAATGACAAACCTTTGTAAATACAAAATACAGTCAACAATATAATAAATGTCTTAGCAACAGCAAAAATGCAAGGCAAGGCAGCTTTATATACTGTATATAGTACATTTCAAACACAGAGGCAATTCAAAGTGCTTTATATAGCAAAAAAAAAAAAAAATTAGAATGACATTCAAAAACAATAAAACCTGAGTAAAATAATTTAAGATAGGATGAAATTAGATTTTAAAAATTAGATGAAATGAAATAAAATACATAAAATGAAATAAAATATGAATAGAATAGACCAGAAATACAGTTTGAGTGCAGTTACAGTGTAGTAATAAGTTCATCAGAGGAAATTAAAGTGCAGTAGAAGTCAAATATTTTCTAGAAGTCAGTGTAAAGATTTACGAACAGGAGTAATGTGCTCAGTTCTCTCGGTTCTCATTAGAACAGCGTTTTAAATGAGCTGAAGTTGTCTGACGGTCTTTTTGGGAAGACCAGACAAGAGTTCATTACAATAATCCACCCTGCTGGAAATTAAGGCATGAATGTGTTTCTCTAAATCTTGTCTGGACATGAGACCCTGTAATTCTTGCTATTTGTTTGAGATGATGATAAAATGCTGATTTAGCCTTGATGTGGCAGTAATGGAAGATTTCTAACTTGGGTTTTTATAGCTCTGGAATCAAGCTGAGCAATAACTTTCATTTATTTATTTATTTATTGGTTTATTTGTAAGGGACAACATTGACATTTGCATATATGTGTATATAGCTGAAGCTAATTTCCAACACCAGTCCCTTTCCTCCTTGTTGCAAAATACAATGATTTCTGTCTTGCCTTTATTAAATTGAAGAAAATGTAATTGCATCCAGCTATTTACTTGCTCTAAGCATTGATAGAGTGAGCCTAAGGGACCCATAGTCACATGGTGAAAGAGTAAGTAAATCTGAGTGTCGTCTGCGTAGCTGTGATAAGCAACGTTATTGTCATGTATGATTTGACCTAGAGGCAGCATGTACAGGTTTAATAATAGAGGCCCAAGAATCGAACCCTGGGGGACTCCGAGACTCCTTCGAGATATGATCTGAACCAACTGAGGACTGCACCAGATAATACCACCCACTTTTCCAGTCTGTCAAGAAGTATTTCATGCTCCATAGTATCAAAGGCTGCACTAAGATCGAGCAGCACCAAAACTGATGTTTTACCTGAATCAGTACTCAGACGAATATCATTTACCATCTTTATCAGTGCGGTTTCAGTGCTGTAATGTGGTCTGAAGCCAGATTGAAATCTGTCCAAAAGGCCATTTACATTAAAAATATTATTGAGTTGAATCAAAAACAGCTTTCTCAATCATTTTTCAATAAAGGGAAGATTAGAGATTGTTCTGTAATTATTCAAAATTGAAGGAAGGAAGGATCCAGGTTGCCTCTATTTAGAAGGGGCTTAACAACTACGGTTTTCAGTGATTTTGGAAAAGACTGAGCCATTAACAATTTTAGCACATCCATTTCCAAGTGAACATTATTGAAAAAGCTGGTTGGCAGCGAGTCAAAACAGCAGATGGATGAATTAAGATGCTTCACTACATCCTCCAGAGTTTTAGTATTGATAGCATTGAATGTTGACAGCCAAATCGCAGCAGGAGTCTGGTTTCATCGTTTGACATGGAGGAATTCATGGGCACTCTGATATTTCTCATTACACTTATTGGGAGATAGGAAGTTAGGGGCTAATCCTGTTGGGGGATTAGTTAGCTTCTCAACAGCAGTGAACAAGGCATGCCGCTTGTTGATATTCCTGTTGATGATGTTGGAGAAAAATGCTAGCCTTATTTTTCTTTTCAGAATTATAAATACAAAGCCCCTCTTTAGAGATGTAGTGAATCTGAAGATTATTTTTTCTTCATTTGCATCTGCTTTCCTGCATTCTTCTTTCTGACTTGTGACAGCTGAAGTGTTTCTCCACTGAGCTTTCTGCTTGTCAGATATGGTCTCTTTCAGGTGCAATGGTGTCAGTAGCTTTCAGAGTTTTACAGTCAAAATTCTCAAAGAGCAAATCAACATTGCACTAATAAACCTGACAAAATGTCACAAGTCACCTTGAAATCAACCTCTTTGTTATCTTTCCTTCAGTTATCTAGGTGGCGATGTTTGCAGTTAGTGGGAGAGTAAATTTGTTTGCCAATCCCTCTTCCCCATCCTCCCCCTCTAACATTACCTGAGGAGCGGTCCCCGCAAATGGAGCAGATGTGCTTTGACATTCCCCCGGGGCTCGTACATTGGTAGTTGATGTTTCCCAGGTTCTGTAGGCCCGGCGGAGGCTTGATGTCCTCTGAGCTGCTAACACTGTTGATAGAATTCATCTGAGGATAACAGGAAGACAGAAGAGAGAACAGAGACAAAGAGTTGAAGCTGAGGTGGCCAGAACTCAACAAAACAGAGCAGAAAAGGAAGCAGAGGGGAAGTAAGAGTGAAAAGTGTTAGACTGTCTCATGACACTCCCCCCCCCCCTCCTCTATTTTCTCCCCTTTTTGTCTTCCGCTCACCCATATTATTTTTTTTCTCCCCACCCACACACTTTATTGTGAAAGTGTCTCAGGGTGCAATCACATGCTCGGTTAGTGGGTGGGGCTGAGGCTTCTGTCTGAGGCTTGCCATACAGGTTTTTTAACGTTTGTTGACAGGGAGAGGCGTATGAAAGGAGTCACGTGTGCAGAAAGTGCAGTTCTCAGACACAAACAGCAGAGGGCACTCATGTGTGGGGTCTTCCAATTTCTGAGAATCAGTGTGTTTGAATGTGTTTTGAGACACTGAGACTTGTATTCAACACACAGCTTGTTTCACCGGTCCGAATATTTGTTTTCATTCATTATCAGCTTCCTATAATGGTGTCCCACGTGGGTCCACAACAATTTACATCTTCAATTAAAGTGACTCTGATGCCATGAGACATGTCGTATGTGACCTCAAGGAGCCCCATGAGACATAAAGGTGTGAACAACCCACTGAGGTTAAATTATCTGACACTCCCCACCACTCAGTAGGCCTAATAAACCTCTTAAATAAGGGGTGAAATGAGTTTGAGCAACAAGTCCAACTTCCTTTGACTTCTACATATCTCTCTCTCTTACTCACTCTTATCATCATTGTGCCCTTTGACCCTCTCCCGCTGGTGAGCGCCAGGCGGGATGCATATTTGTGCTGCACATCTCTACATCTATACCCCAAGTAGAGACAACAAGGTTGACCTATATATACCCTTCTATCCTATATATTTGATGCAGCATGACATACAGGACACCCTTCCCACAGTCACCTCAGGCTCTTCCTATCATTTATTTACAATGTGCACTCTCTTCTGAATATCCTCTAATGGCAGACTCAGGCGTGTGACCTTACAGCAGAGGAGAATATACGAGAGATTTTTCTTTCTGTTTTTCAGTTTTCCTTGAGCTCACTAGTTCTCTACACCGACACCACCTTCTCCCTCTGTAGATGCCCCAAAGGCAGACCGTCACACTTAAATGAGCATTCAGCCCCCTGCCTACTTGCTCATGTGAGTCACTGGTGAGCAGCTACTCCTCGTCAGCGCGCCATTCAACACAGTTTTCACAAATAATTCATTTTAGACATGTATGGCTTGAAAAAATTAAGTCTTGTGGTGCATTCAAACAGTTGTTAAGACATACATGCCACTTTAGACAGACAACACACTGCTGTAGGGAAGGGCTACAAGCGCTGTATATGGATTATTGATGCATCATACATTCTTTATACAACACATGGTATGAAGAACACACTGCATCATACATGTTAAGGTTTACTTGGGCCTTTAATGGGCCAGACATGCGTCTCCGCTGTTCAGACATTAGTCTCTCATCTCTAAAATGAACTTTTTAAAAACAGAATTAGTCTTTTAATCAATTAGTTGATTGACAGAGATTTTTTAGGCAAAGAATACCACTAAATCACTGGTTCCAGCTTCTAAAATTTGAATATTTGTCTCTCATTATATTTAATAAATATCTTTGGGTTTTGGATTGTTGGTCAGACAAAACAGGCAGTTTGGATGGAAATTGTGATGGGCATGTTTGACTTTTTTCAGACATTTTATGGTCCAAATGATTAATGAGTTAATTGAGAAAATAATCAACTGACTAATCGATGATGAAAAAAAATGTTAGTTGCAGCCTTAAATGCAAAAAAAAAAAGAAAAAAGTAAAACAAATGTAAAACTCAAAGCACTTGAGTGGAAACAGCTATTACTCTCAAACTGATTGACAGGTATTTTAATACATAATATATATACTATATAAAAAAAATATAACTGAATATTAAAACTTAGTTGTGAATGTTTTCTCTTGCTGCTGCTATATATACTGCAGCAGTAAAGTCATATTGTCAGTTGAAAAATACAAAACACTTTATTCTTCACTATGACTCAAACTATTCAATTATATATGTAAATATAACTGTAATTTACATGGTAAGAAAATACCTTTATATCATCAGAATGGACGTTCAACTATAATATTGAATTTGCTTATGCGTCTGTCAGCCCAGCAGTGCTCATGAACTTCAGTTCACCCATGAAAACAGTATGAGATGCTACACGACACAAAGACCTGATGGCGGCTTGGTCGCCGGCTGTTGGCGAGCAGTGAAAAGATGGTTACGCCATACAATCGTATCAACCCTGACTGTCCCTAAAGGCACAAATCCATACTGTCATTGAATCAATGTATATCATTGTCTGCTGTGCCCTGCAGCACTGGCCTCGATCCAGCCTCTGAAGCACTCTATGTGTGTGCATGTGTGTTTCTGTATGCGCGGCCCATCATCAAAGCACTGAGCCTTGTGGGGTTTGTAGTTTATTCAAGAGACCACTTAAAGACAGCAGCCCCCTCTCTCTTGTACTCCGTTGTGCCAGACAGTGAAAAGGGCATTCTTATGAGTGTTTCTGTTTATTATTTATTCAGTCTAAAAGATACAACCTAACAGCTACAGGAGCATGAACAACTTGGGTATAATAACCAAGATGGAACTATAAAAGGCTGGCAGAGAAAAGTGACAGGGGAAGAGAGAGTGTGGTAAAATAAAATGAGGAGAAATAGTCAGGGAGAGTGAAGAAATCCAGAGAAAATGGATTTCTCCTTCTCCTTTCTCTCAGTAATCCATTTAAGGGCTAATAGTCGGACTGCGTCTTAAGTCCCCTTGCATGACAGCAGTAACACAGAACTCAGGGATGACCTTAAGAGCGAGAAGTTTAAAGGTCAGTAGAAGGGTAGGGGAGAGAGGGTAAAGCCAAGGTATGCCAGCCAAACGCATTGGATATGGCTAACCTTCAACCTCCTGCCCACTGTTGGAGATTCCAAGAATGAGAGGCACATGATCAACCAAAGACCGAACATGATAGTGTCACGCAGACGGACCTTGCCAAAAGTAGTCATTTGAAAGAATATGAACCTCTGTTGATGAAGTTGAGAGCTTAGGAGAGTGCAGTGATGAATAGAAGGTTAGTGTTGAAGACACAAAACACATGACCTCTGTTTCAAACCACTTTGATATTGCAGGTTTTCACTAACTAAACCAAGGGGGTGAATTACAACATTTTATCATATGAAATCATATCATATCATATGAAAAAAACCTATTAATTGTAAGTACAAAAGTATATTTTCTTCAAGTAAAAAAAATCAAGTTTGAATTGAAGTCCCTCTGAAAAAGAAACCTTTTGAGACAATGTCCATAGTTATCTGATGACCATCAAAACACCCACACATTTTCTCACCTGTGGACTGCCGAGAGGTCCAAAGTTCATGTTGGGTGTGGACGGCAGCGATACAGAAGGCGAGCCCAGAGAAGATGTAATGACTGGGTAGGGCGAAGCCAGACCGTTCATTGGCGAGCCCAAGGTGGACATGGGGGACGGTAACGGCCTGGAGGTGCTGATGACTGATGGGTGGCCCACCATGCCACCCATGTGAGGGGGGTGGGTGTGTACCGTGCTCATATGGCCTGTAGAGTCTAGAGGAGAAGGAAGCATGTGTTAAAAAGACACAAGACAAAATTATTTACACTGAGTCAGCTGATTAGGTACACCTACACAATTATCAAATGCATCCATTATAACAAATCCTGTCTTTGTGAAGCTTATAATTGACATATTATCACTGTATAAAGTTGCTATGTGTTAGCTAAGAGTACCTTATTTACACATCCAACAGTCATATAGCAAAATTAGCATTCATCTGGAAGCGTGTTTCAGGCGACCTGACAAATGCACGTCCAATATTCACTCTCCTTTTTTTTTAACTGAGTTTTGATCTTCACCAACTCCTGAGTCTCTTTAGCTGCTAAATGCTGCACTATGTTCACCAGCTCATCACTAACTTGATCTATCTGCTGTTTGGTGCTGGACGGGTAGCATTCAAACAGCTGCCTGCTGCAGCTGGAGAGCAGTGAGAAAGAACCAAAACATTACAGTTGCGGGCTGTAAAACCAAAACAATGAGCTGAAAGACACTAAAAAGCTCACTGGAGCTGCAGAGTTGAGTGCTAATTTCTGTGGATATGAGGGGCAACTTTGACATTACACATAGTTTTAACTGAATTGAATCTATTGTTGATATAAAAATATTGACCATAGCAGCTTTAAGGTTGCACAAGAATAAATACATGACTACAAGTGTAAAATATACTGTATATCTGAGAAAGACAGTATTGTACACAAACACATTAAACACCATATGAATGGATTAAACTAAGAATCGGAGAATACATTGTTGACTAACAGTGCAATATGTCTTCATGCAGTCAGTGTTATGTAAATATGGCTACACAGAGTGAAGCCCGTCTGACTTTGGTCACAAGGTGCTGACTTTGCTTTTGCATCCATTGATGTAAACTGACAGGCTGGCATTTACATAGATGACCTACTTAGAAAAGCTGTCAGTCATGTGGGTAACAGGGCGTGGTGTGTAATTTCATGCATGTGCTGTAGCTGTAAGGACATCCATTCATCATCAACACAAATGACAAAATACCAACATACACATACAGTATGTATATGCAAGGACCAATATGTACTTTACGCATAATTGAACGTACAAATGCCGCAGGCCGTCACAGCTTGTTCTGATGCAGACAGATGCAACAAGCAGCCCCTCTGGGCTAATGTCGATGACTCAATGAAATGAATAAAACTGTTGGGTTTTTTTTTAGCAAAATGTTACTGATGAAGTGTGATATGCCATGATATGCACATAAACATTTGGACTAATCTGAATGCTCAGAAAATTCAAAAGCTTCTGCTTGTGTTTCAGTGCACCATCCCCCCAGCTTTACACACACACACACACACACACACACACACACACACACACACACACACACACACTCATACGCAGTGTGATACTGGGCTCGATGCCATCGTTCTTAGTTAAATGTCACATTTCTGTGTGTGTGTGTGTGTGTAAAGGTTGGCGATGGCATGATGCGCTGGCACACAATGAACAGCACCTGTGTTTTGGTTTCTTAAAACGTGCAAAGGTAATTTTTCTTCATTTTCTACGTCAAGGCTCAACAGGGTGCCCAGAGATCGCTGTTTTCAGGTGGGAGACGTTTTCTTTTTTTTGCACCCATGCCAATAGGCTACATCACAGGAGTCTCAACTCCTCCATCATCTTGATTAACATAAAGAATGTATCTTTTCAATCAAAGACGATTCTGTGTGACAGTTCAATTTGTCCGGAAATATCTTTACTGATAGACAATAATGCAGTCCCTTGAAAATCCCATTTTATATTAGCAAAGATTCACTGTTGCCACTCACAGCCCAAGAGAAGTGAGCTTGTTTTGTCTCACTAATGAGCCAACAAATTTGAAAAGCTGCTAAAGATAAACATGTAAATGACAAGACAAGATTTTACTGGTCGTTTCAGAGAGTCTGGCTCCGAACTGTTCTGATCATTTAACCTCACGTGAGTTAAACTGCAGCATTAGTTCCCTATTTCTATTGCTCTAAAATCTGAATGGGAGATGCTCCAGCTCTGCATAGAAGCTAGACCCCAGAGATCTTTCTTTAAAACCTGTCTGAAGACTCACTCTTATAGGCTTGTTTTATGTAACAATCTCTTATCAAAGGTCCACTTCACCAATTCTCAACCACAGCTTTATGTATTTGTCATCATTACCCATCCTTATTTATATTATCACACGTGTCACTATACTGTATGTTATAGGCAGTGATGTAGTCATGTGCTGAGCACTATCAAGAAAAACAAGTTTTCCTAGTTTTGACATCCTGTTTAAATGTACCTTTCCACGTTTCACAGTTTCAAAGTTTTAGCTGGTAAAGAGAGCGATTAGATGTCTTGCCAAAATGAGTGCTTCCCTGCCTGCTACTGCTTGGCTAAAACTTGTATCATCAGGTGTAGGATTTTTTGGGAGTGTGAACAGAACTTTCTTATGAGGTTTCCTATGATAATAATGTGTGTAATGCCTAGACATACCATGATGAGTACATAAAGGGTGAAAATTGCTTTTGATCTCTTATGACTCTCCTTTGTAGTTTGCATTTGGTTCTTTATTTGAATTTCACATATCTTGTCCTGTTGTCATTCTTGTTTCTGTAATTGTTATGGCTCACTGTGTGACTGTTTCTTCATATGGAATACACAAATAAAGATTAACACTACATTTTCTCATTTGATCACTGGCTGCCACAGGAACATCGCCATTGTTTACAAAGATGTGATTCTTGGTGTTTACCTCTTTAACATAATTGTTCACAAATAGTGTTTGGACGGTTTCTGCCTGTCATGTTTGCTAAAGAGACGTCAGTTTGCAGGCTTTTTGAAAGAACTACTTGCTAAATACTTTGCAATCGTTTTGAAATGTTGCTCTGAAACTTAACCTCTGGCAGCGATTAAGCCCACATTAGTTTCTTCTCCACTGAATATGAGAAACATAGACTCTATTTAAAGGAAATGGAAACATTGAGTAATCCAAGACAGTTGCTTTCAGATTTCAAGGAATTGGGAAACAGAGAGGAATGTCACATCGTCTGCCTGGATGCAGCACATTTTGCATGGAGACACACTCTGAAACACACAGCTGGCCATTCTCTCCCTCTCTGAATGCCAAGGAACAGATGTTGTGCAACTTCCTGTTTAGCACAGAGACCATAGCCCCCACCCCCTTTCTCACTCACCCACTTTCTCCAACCCTCCATGAGTGATCCCTGGCAGGCAAATATGTATTGGGGCCTCCCTCTCGCTCCCACAGAGCTGACTGGATACACAAGATATATTGCAGTAAAATACAATTTAAAAGCACTACGGCCTGTAATGCAAAATAAATGCACTACCTAGACTTACATTCTACAAAGTGTATTCCCAAATTTCCGGAGTGCAGATTCATCTAAATAATGAGCTTATGTAATGGATGAGCACTGTACGGCTTGTACTGTGTCTGATTTTGTGCACTGACCCCTCTCTTTATGTGCATGACAAATTCCCTTTGGGGCTCGTAAAGATCTATTCTATTCTAGAAGTGCTGAGTAGGAGATGCAGTAACGGGGCTACCGTCACTCCAGCCAACAATTTGCCAACATGCTCTCATAGACATCAAGACCAACAAGTAATCTGATTGCCCAGGCCAGACGTAAAAAGATGTCAGGATAAAGCTTGTCATATGGTGAGATCTTAAACAGTAAAAAGACTGATTGGTGGGGTAGACAAGCAACAAGTTGAATGTTAACATTGTCGATACAATGCAGAAGACCGGACAAACCTCAAGTAATGATCATTTAAAACTCACAACTCGCATTGTCTCTACACTTTGTCATTTTCTCATGAGCTTGAAATCAAGACAAACAAGCAAGGCAACAGCCCCAACCAGAACTCAAAATCACTGTTTATAATCAATAATGCACACACTTCAAAATGACCAGGTGCTGGATTTAGAAATGATCAGAAGGCCAGAATTTGCTCTGGTCTCTTTATGCTGCTAGTAACTAGTAGACCAATAACGTGAAACTAACGCTGAGCTGAATATCCAGTTAATCGATTAGCTGAAAATGCATTAACAATTAATTAATCAATATTCTCTGGTTCCAGCTCTTCAAACGTGAGGATTCTCTGCTTTTCTGCCTGAGGTTTTATAGCATCGTAAATTAAAAAATCTTTGTATTTTGGACTGTTGGTTGGACAACAGTCACTTTGTGAATCAGAGAGCTTTCGAGCTTTCTGACATTTGACGTCTGACGTCTCTGTCTTGGTGAAGTGCAAATTTCCTACAACATGACGTTACAACTGTCTAAAAACATAACCTGCATCTGTGAGACAAAACCAAAGATGACTGCATTTTGTCCAGACCTGAGAGTCTTTGTGGCTGCAGCACACTGAGGAGCACAAAAGCACATGGACAGTCAGCTGGTGGGATGTCTGACAGGGAATGGCCGGCGAGCTGAGCATGCTTTGTGAAGGGAGCGTGTTTGTGTGTGTGTGTTTGTAAGGAGGCCAACATGTTCAGCGGAGGAAGCATAAATCGGCCCAGAGCAGCTCAAATGGGCCTATCCTCGAATGACCCGCCTCAACCGGCTGTTCCATCTCCATTCTATGCAAATCACCTCTACACAAAGAAGCCTCTGGAATGTACAGGCCTATCACATGCTGCACAGCAGAGAAAGGTACATTAGCAAGCACTGGGTGGTTGTTCATAGACAGCCTAAAAGAACTCATCATAAGAAACTCGCAGAATTCACACAGATTTAATTTCAGTGCTTCCTGTCAGTCTTTGTTGAAACCTATACTGTGCTGCAGCAATGCAAGCATCTATTTGAGAGCAAACAAACAGACAGAGCGGTGAAGGGCACCTTTGACCGCTGGCGCCGCAAACCAAAGGTCGCCTGTTGCCAAACTGCTGAACCAAGTTCAAAAGAGATCTGAAGCAGCCCACGGTTACACTGATCATTCCCAGAAATTACAAGACAGAGGGGACGTCAAACCCACAGAGTGAATCACCAACATAATGCCAGTAGGCCATCAAAGTTCGATCAGAGTCAGGAGTGGACGACACCTAAAGTCTACACTTACCATGATAAATTGTCACAGTCGCTACAACAGCAATAAATGTAGCAAATAATATTTTACCAGTCAAATACCTATGATGTGTTTGTCCTGATTAATTGTAGTACGACCAGTTAAAGATTCTGGACCGAAGTGTGGACTGATTGGTTTGTTAGATGTTGTAGCCGTTTAAAGTATAATGTTATAGGACTCGGTTACTTGAGTAAGATATTATTAATGTAGGTAATGTTGCTAAATTCTTTTTTTTCATTCTTAATATGAAACCATTATAACCATCATATATACAAAATAAACAAGGATTTGTCTTGGGTGACATGAGTGTAGGAACTGTATTTACTGTATATCTGGAGTCTTCTACAGACTGCTATAGTATGTACACTGACACACGTGGTAACAGTACCACATACAGTATTGGACAAAAAGGTAGTGCAAGACATGTTGTGTCAATTAATTGACTGGTGACAGAAAATTAATTGCCAACTATGTCAATAATTTATTGATAATTTAAGTCATCTTTTAAGCAAGACTGCAAACCATTGTCTGTCTCATGCTTCTCATATATCAGGATTTACTGCTGTTCTCTATTTTATATCATTGTAAATGAAATATTTTTGGGTTTTCGACTGTTGGTCGGACAAAATAAGTAATTTGAAGTTGGGGATTTGGAAAGATTTGGGATGGGCATTTTTCACTACTTCCTGGTATTTTATAGACCAAACTGTAACAAATTAGCCAAAGAAATAATTGACAAATTAATTGATAAGGAAAATTATCATTAGTTGCAGTCCCACTATGAACTATAATCAGAAAACTGCATGCATCACTCTTCAAATGAACCGTTAATATTTTTCACTGCATATACTCAAAAGGATCATATATTTTAGCTGCAGCCGATTAAAACATGATGCTTACATCAATATTTCTTATATCGCAATGTAAGCAAGTAATCAGAAACAGCTCCAATGTAAACAAAACCACATCATCATCACCATCAAACAGCCGCTGTATGCTTTAAATGATCATTTCTGTACTGTAGGCCAGCCACGTTTTATTCTAACATCTGTGGCAGCCAACAGCTAAATCCACAAAAACAGCCACAAATGTATCAGACTGATCTAATGATCAACAGGTTTAAAGAAACACCACAGACCACAAACCCTTTAAATCCCTGACTGTTAATTACTGGGTAGTGGCAGGATGGAGCACTCCACTGTGTGGTAATTCAATAAACCCATGGCCCACTAACTAATAATATCTCCTGTCTGGAGAGCAGACCAGCACTGGGAGTGTATAGTCTGGGGAGTGGGCAGTGAGGGATAAGTGATGGGGGCTGGAGCAACAGATCCACTCCTGAACAACAACACAGACCTCAATATCTATCAGATTAGCTGCTATGAAGATGGATCCTCAGCGTGTCTGTTTAATACCTGCTTTGTATGTGTCTGCATGTGTCTTGTATGTGTGTGTATGTATAGTACGACTGCATGCTCTCATGCTCATATTCGTGGCTGACAGTTCTGCGGCCCTATGACAGAGAGCAGAGCGCATCCTAAAGTAATCAGACGGACAGCCTGCGGAGCTCATTAGATACAGCAGACATGTAATTAAGAAATCTCTTCACTGCCAATCCAGCTCATGAGCGCCAGCCACGAACCCTCGTCGGACACACGCACTCCTCCCGTGCACACACACTTTTCATCTTTCACATTAAAAGCAAAAAAACCCCACAAATGTTCCACGCACACTAGCACAAAATCACCACCCTTCAAACATTCATTTCTTTGCTAAATGAGGTTGATGTCTGATCAATTGTGTCAGTAAATCCTCTTATCCTCGGGTAAGTATCTGCAGCTCAGCAGGCCAGCTGTCAAGAAGGTGGGAGGCCGAGGAGGAGGGGACGGGGAGAGGGATAGAGCCAGATAGGAAGGAAGGGAGCAATGGATGGATGGATGGATGGAAGGGACGATGAGTGGATGGGGGAGGGCAGTGTCCTGCTCTGAAACAGCTTCCCTTCCCAACGATCACATGATCCCACCGCCACGCACGCCTAATCTCTCCGCCTGGCTGAAAATATTAGATCAATTGAGAAAAGCCCCTGCGTTTTTCTGCACATCTGTGATTCAGGAGATAGAAATGCTTATTGGTGAGAGAAAATTAAGATATTCTCTACTGTTACATAAACAGAAAACTGTCCAAAGCTGCTTCAAGGACACCTGTTCCATTTTCTGACTGCCTTTTTGGAATTAAACAGCCAAAGTAAATATAGCCCATAATATCAGTTGAACCTATTTAAAAAAACAAAACAAAAAACAAACAAACAAATGCTATAGTTGTGTCCTCTCTTGTTGAAAACATCAAGAAATATAAAAATGTTTTTCCCACATACGGCTGTGACAACACAAGACAAGTGCTTGAGCTAGTGAGCTTCTCTGACCCTCAGTTCTGCCCTGATGTGAACTCACACACAATTTCCCTGAAAAGCAGAGAAATGAACTCTGCTCCCTTTCTTTCTATCCCCCCTCACTCTGTAGTTCCCCTATAGCAGAGCTGCAAAAGAAAATGTCAGTCAAGCTAATGAACATAAAGTGTGCATCATACTGTATTTCCTATACGTATGGTGTTGCTGCCGTGTGTCCTTACATCGACAAACACTGCAGACTTTTCCAGCGGGATGCTTTTTTTTACACAGAGGCAAATGATCGATGAAGAGGCCAGGGCTGAGACAGGGACGAGATAAAGACTGTTTTGCAAGTGATAAAAAAAAAAAAAAAAAAGTTTGGAACTTAACCAACAAGCGATAACACAAGTCCGCTTGCACAGACAGAACAGGCTGACCAAGCAGTCCTAGAAAACAAACAAACAGGCGGACTGAAAGGCCCAATGCAAACCGAAGCATCTGACTCTTTTGGCTCCGTCTGATGAGGTGACTCAAATTAGCTCCTAGGGTATTCTCTCGCTGTTACAGAGGGCTACAGAGAGATGGGTATGCGCTATCAACACACACACACACACACACACACACACACACACACACACAATACACACTAACCCACTCATCTCATGCTGTGACCCAGTGAGTGTGACCAGGGTGACCTGACCTCTGGACCTGTGACCAGATCCTCGAAAGACAGCCTGACTACACAACCAGCTTAGTAGCTACAGTTAACTCCCGAGTCTTGGGGTAATGTGGCATCTGAAAAAGAAAGACAACATGTTCTGCATGAACAAAGCTAAAAAAAGAAAAAGAAATGTAAGACAAACTCCAAACTGGAGATAACAACAACAGGACAAACTGTAAAAAATAAGTGCACCGGACAAACCTCAAGTAATGATCATTTAAAACTCACAACTCGCATTGTCTCTACACTTTGTCATTTTCTCATGAGCTTGAAATCAAGACAAACAAGCAAGGCAACAGCCCCAACCAGAACTCAAAATCACTGTTTATAATCAATAATGCACACACTTCAAAATGACCAGGTGCTGGATTTAGAAATGATCAGAAGGCCAGAATTTGCTCTGGTCTCTTTATGCTGCTAGTAACTAGTAGACCAATAACGTGAAACTAACGCTGAGCTGAATATCCAGTTAATCGATTAGCTGAAAATGCATTAACAATTAATTAATCAATATTCTCTGGTTCCAGCTCTTCAAACGTGAGGATTCTCTGCTTTTCTGCCTGAGGTTTTATAGCATCGTAAATTAAAAAATCTTTGTATTTTGGACTGTTGGTTGGACAACAATCACTTTGTGAATCAGAGAGCTTTCGAGCTTTCTGACATTTGACGTCTGACGTCTCTGTCTTGGTGAAGTGCAAATTTCCTACAACATGACGTTACAACTGTCTAAAAACATAACCTGCATCTGTGAGACAAAACCAAAGATGACTGCATTTTGTCCAGACCTGAGAGTCTTTGTGGCTGCAGCACACTGAGGAGCACAAAAGCACATGGACAGTCAGCTGGTGGGATGTCTGACAGGGAATGGCCGGCGAGCTGAGCATGCTTTGTGAAGGGAGCGTGTTTGTGTGTGCATTTTCCACCTGTTTTTATGCACATTTTTGTGAGTGGAAACGCAAAAAAATCAAGAAAATCTTGAAATAATGCACTTGGCTGAGGTGGAAAAGCTAGTGTATTGATAAAAGCAAAATGGAGCAAAGTGCAATGGAAACAGACTTTACGAATAAATCATGACGTACATGAAGCATGTGACTTTCACTCCACTGGAGAGACAAAAAATAGCGGCAGCTGAAAACACGCGATCTGTGTGCAGTGATGAGGAGACTGTAACGTTCCTAAAATTAATACATGAAATAAACATAAATGCCATATTTCCATCACGTTTTCTACATGGTTTTCCATTGTTTGAGGTTTGACTGCTAATAATTGGTCATCTTGTTACACCCCCTTCTTCTGCAAAGGTTTAATGGTGTCCATTTGGAGAATTAGTGCCACCAGCTGTTTATCTCGATGGACCTCCTCCTAATATTCACATAACAGTAGTGGATGGAAACTAATTTGCATTTTCTTTCGCTGCTTGTCTGATAATTCTGTACAATTTGCGCTCCATTTGGATGGAGACCTAGCTATTGATTAAAGTAATAACCAGACTTAGAGTCCACACTAGCAGCTGTGTGAGGCTGTACTTTGGCACAGCAGTGCTTTAAGCTAAATGCTAAAGTCAGAATGCTAGCATGGTCACAAACACAATGCCATGTTGATGTTTAGCAGGATATTTACCACGTTCACCATCTTAATTTAACACATGCTTAGCACTAAACAGAAAGTACAGCTGAGGCTGGTGGAAATGTCATTAGTTTTGCAGGTATTTGGTGATAAACCAAAGTACTGGACATATTGACATTTTGACCCGATTGTGCCGATTACAGGAACAGTCAAGGGATCACCACAGTTATCAGGATTCAACCTGAGGAGAACATGAACGCCTGTACATACTTGCTGAGATATTTCAATCTGGACCAAAGTGGCGGTTTGACCAACAGACCAACATTGCCATCCCTAGAGTCATGGCATGAGCATGGCTAAAAAGGTCTTAAAATGAGTTCATTGATCATTTGCATGTTTTCCCCTACAAACTGTATACTGAATGTCATGCTACTGCTTATCATCATCCAAAGCACATTATAGTTTTCAATTGATGTCTTACTTTCTACAATCACAATGTGAAAATCAATTCACAGAGACTCAAAATTAGCTTGAAATAGAACCAAATTATTTCCTTGATTTTTTTGTCTTCAGGGTTTATTTTTCTACTAACAAAGCTCTTGAATGCTTGACTTTGACTTGACCTTTTGGCAGCAGTTCAAGTTTCAAGTCTCTGCAAAGTTGATTTCCACATCATACTGGTATGGACTGAAACTAATGGCTGTCTGGATGGAACATAGAAAATCAATGTTCAAACTTATAATGTGCTTTAAAAGGACTAGAGTTAATGTTAAACGTGTGAAAACATGCAATTTATTAAACCATATTCCAGCTGTTTTACCAATTAATGCTAAAGACTCAATAGAGGCTCAAAAGTACCCTTTCCATCCATTTTTCCATCAACATTATTGTGGAGTAATGATGAGTATTATGGGTTTAATCACAGCTGTCTGGACATCAGACATCATCCACCCTTATTTCAACACAGACCTGCAAAATGAATGAACATCTTCATGGTTTTCAGAGAAGAGGAACTACAGTTGTAAACACAAGTGTCACATGCAAGGACACTACAGAAAAGAATCAGTGCTCTACTATTTAACACATGTACACACACACATACATACAGTGAGCCAGTAAATAGGCTGACTCCAGTATGTGTGGAAGTGAGTTCACATCAACACCTCCCACACCTCTTCAAACACAGGAAGGAGGAAAAGAAAAATCCCTCATCAGAGGGAGTGTTGATGGAGAGATGCAGGGTGACAGACAGCAGACACAAACAGAGAGAGAAAGCAGAATAGTGAGGGCTAATAGGAAGGGACAAGTGTTGAGAGATAAACAGATAGTGAAGGACAAGGCAATGACAGCTGGAAGCGTCCTTTTAAGTTGAGTGGCATCCCTGCTGACCACATCTGAGACCTCAAGTGAGTCACAAGCTTTCGATTGTAAAGTGCAACAGCAAAGCCTTGTACTTGTCACAAGTTGTTAAAATGATCAGTCAGAAACTGAGCTGTTAGGGGCCAATAAGATCATGAAATCTGGACTTCAAGATACAATTCGTAGCAAAAAAAAACAACAACTCTTCGAACACTGTACGAAATGTATCACTCTGAGGATCATACATAATCCATATGGAAAAATCTCAAATGCAATGAAGTTCCACAGATGAATTTGCACTGCTAGTTGCAGGTTTCTCCCGCTGGGGAAAGAATTCAAAAAAACTTGTTCAAAGAGAGCACAGGGATTAGAGGCATTACCGTAATGCATCTGTGCGGCGCTAGATTTTAGTGCTCGAGCTTCACTTCTGCGAAAAATCACATGGCAACAGTGGTGCAGACAGGCAACATCTTCCACCACATACAATCCCAGGGCTGATTCTGATCTGTGGATTTCCAACAAACCAACACACACACACACACACACACACACAGGCAAAACAAAACCCTGCTACTCACAGTGGCCATAATCCATCTCCCTCCCAGGGCTGCCTCCAGTTGCAGGTGATGCCACGGGGTGCCACATGCCTTCGGGTGTGGCGCTGGCAGGACGCCAATCACTCAGGACCAGGACTCAGACTCAAGTGTTGGCTCGCTGACAGACTAAAAAATAACGTGGACACTCTGAAAATCAATCACTTTTCACAGACAGAACAGGAACGGAAGGGTCGGCGTGGAAAGGGGCGGGGGTATTGAAGAGCAAAAGAGGTGGAGTCTACTGGCGCCGGTTATAGGATTACCCAGATTATCCTTCCCCAGAGATCAATCCCACAGGAACTGTTTGCTGCCCGACTGCTGCACAGATCAGCTCTCCTACCACCCACTCATATCATGTCTCTCTCTCTCTCTCTCTCTCTCAGTGTTGGTAAAACTATCTGTGCAGAGACACCTGTTATAGTGGCAGAACAGCGGGTCTGGCATGGGAGGAGGAGGGGCGGGGTCTGGGGAGGGAGGGTGGTCATGGTGGAGGGGGTCACACTTAAGAGTACAGTACAACCAGAAGTTTCCAATTACTCCCTCTTAAAAGGGATCAAGACTGGAGAGCATGGGAAGACCATATGACACTGATGTTCCTGTAGTCCACAGAGGTTTTTATGTGTCAATGACATTTTTTTTTCCAAAGATTTTCTCATTTTGTTCTCTTTTGCGGAACATTAGTCACAGACTCTCTGTGTAATATGTAGGTGGTATAAATGGGATGTGAGTGTGGAGAAAGGAAGTGACAAGAAGTGGCCAGAGGCTAAAGAATTCTCTCTTCTCTATCTCCCTCAAAACATCTGTGATTCCCCTTAATGCCAAGAAATAACTGTGCCAGCATGCATGCTTAACAGTACTGTTGTGGCATGTGGAGTTGCCTGTGTGCACATTGTTAGTGTGTTTGTGTGTTTAACAAGTGTTATAGCATTCCAGGAAGTCAGGAATTGTCTTTTTCAGTGCACTGGGATGGTCAAGCAAACACACAGCAAAGTGAAAAGCCAGATGCAAACACACAGGCCAAAAATATACCTTAAAGGCAATGAGGAACAATACATGACAAACCCTAAGGGAACCTAAATAAACTACAAAACCTGTGCAGGGATGGAGCCCATCTTTAGTCTGACCCTTGTAAGACTTCATCTATCAGCCTTTCAAAAATAGTAATGAAATGTTTTTTAGTGAAACAAACAGCACTAATATCAGCCAGCAAAAAGTAAGAGTTATCTTGTTCACCAATGACAGAGCCAGCATGCATTCTTGGCCATGGAAGAATGTCATATCATTATCACCAGAAAATAGCCCTAGCCAGTAAATGTGAAATTGGCACTGGTTTTAGTCTGCAGCTGCTCCTTTTAATTTATCCTGCCACCCTATCAAATGTTCACCCGGTTCTACCCTTCAAGCTTTTGAAAGACATTTGCATTGAAAGATGGCGCTAAAAACTTGAGAAGCCTTCCCCCATGTGTACATCTATTTTACTTACATGACTCGACAGAGTTTTCTTGTGCAGTGCACCTGCATGAGGCTGGATCAAATGTCTATACAGTGATTGAAGCATAGCCACCAGTAACCAGATCCCCTCAGTGAAAGTAACCTGGCAAGAGACTCAGCTGCCCGACACGAGAAGAAGAAGGGGAGACAGAGAAGGAGAAGAGACACTTGCCTCTTTTTCAGACTTAACAAATCCCACAGGGAGAAGCTAAAATAACACAGTCCTTCTTGAATGCATGCTGTGTTATAATAGTGTGTCATGGCCCACATAAAATACGCCAAATTAACCCTGAGAGCCACAATTAGCATTCATAGATGTATCATGGACTATGAAGACGTGGGAGGAGGATAATTGGCAACCCTAAATTTAGGGTGCACTCGTAAAATGTTTAATATGAACTTCTAATAATCTAATTGCCATTTTATCATCAGTGTCATATATATACTTGTGTCTACAAATTGTGAATCTTTTATGGGCTTGACTGAGAAACAGAGAAGTGATAAATCAGCCAGTTTGCACCACTAAACTGATCTCGAGAGGAGAACGTTTTCTCTTTATGTCCTCCTCTCTTTGCTAGCAGTGATTTTTGACAACAGGTAGGACATTATCATGCACCACGCTTGGTGCCTCCTTGGAGAGGTTTAATGAGACCTAATGTACTTAGCTGTTACCTGTTGTTTGTGCTCCTGTGGGGCACAGACTGCCATGAAGAACTCTTTGACTCAGTCAAACCAACTTCTAACGAGCCATAAATATCCCCTCATCAATCCCATTCCTGTTAATGTATGGTGTTAATGAGCTCAGTGGGGCTTAAATGTTGTAATCACGACTCTGGGTATAGGGCTGCAACAAGCGATTGTTTTCCTTATTGATTAGTCTCTTGATTAATTGTATGATGAAGAGACTAATTGTTTAGTCTATAAAATGTCAGAAAATAATAAAAGAAATGCCCAAGAGCTTATGATGACATTTTCACGTTGCTTGTTTTTTTGTTTTTTTTGTCCAGCCAACACTCCAAAACCCAAAGATACTATACTATATTAAATGAATAATCAATTAATCAAAATGTAATTAAACATAGGGAAATATTGTATTTTTTACTCCACTACATTTATTTGACAGCTAGTAGTTATTTTTCACGTTATGATTTTATAAAACCTATGATCAGTTTATAAATATTATTATAGATTAAACTACCAACAGTATATGAAGGAGTTAAAATTAGCTCCACCTTGACTACCTACATTAAAGTACTGCTTACATGCTAATGCATCAATAATAATGACGTAACAATATAATAATATAACTGACATGGGCCAGTCTACATTATGAGTACTTTTACTTTTGATACTTTAAGTATATTTTGTTGCTAATGCTTTCCTACTTTTACTTAAATAACATTTTGAATGCAGGGCGTTTAACATGTAATGGAGTATTTTTATAGTGTGGTATTAAATCAAACGATCTGAATACTTCTTCCATATATTTAGCTGTTATGCCTTGCGATTGATGAATTAATTTAAAGCAAACACTGAAATGGACAGATGCTTAAGATCAGATCAATAATGTGTAATACATAATGTTCAGAGTTAGTGTGCAGCCATGTGTGACATGTGTGTTGTTACTGCACAATTAGCAAAGAAATAGCTATGTACATCTCATAACCCGACACCGCTGCAGCCTGTGGACCTTTCCAGGTTCTCTGCTTGATTAAAGCTGGAATTAAATCAAGGCTTTGACCTTCTTCACTAATGACTAATTACTGGCAATTAGCCCAGAGAATGGCCTCCTTACGCCCCTTCTTTTCCCTCATCCTGTTCTCACAATTAGCACCCACTCACACACAGTTGAGACAAGCAGACTCTTTTACACTGACACATAAATACACACACGCAATCAAAAGTGCCCAAGGATAAACTTATGTATGTGTTGTGTGCTAATGCATGTGTCAGCATCGAGGCAGTGCAGGTCTCAAGTTACAAAATTCTTGAGCAAATACCTGCAGAGGGCCACACCCTCTACCTGTGTGGTTTATTTAACTCTGCAGGAGTGGGTGGGGAATGCTCTGCCATTAGAGAACAGGTTTAATACTGCCGGGACTTCACAGTCAAATAGTGTCCGCATTCTTTAAGTCACATGATATCATGGTCACATTTTGCCGTACAATAAGCTTTGCATATAGGAAGTCCACATATTTGCAGCTGTGACAATAAGGCATGAGTGTGTGACTGGGTGTGTGTGTGTGTGTGTGTACTGGGAGGTGAATCATTGACCCCTGGCAAGTGATGAGAGTTCACATCAACTAGGGTGACCTCTTTCTCCACCCCCTTCCACTTCCCCATTATTTTGCTCCCTTCACTCTCCCATCCCGTTCTTCTTTCTGCCACGACTTCCCTGAACTGCGAGCTAAATATGTTCTCACTGTCAAAAGTAGCGAGTGGGTGCTCGTCAGCGCGTCTAGAATCACTTCCACTGACGGAAAAAAAAATAAAAAATGCTGAAGTGCTGAGAGGGGAAAAAATGCTGATTCTTCTTAAAGCCCGGGGCAGGCCTGTATCAAACCTGCTGAAACACAACATGTCTGGGAAAAGCTGGGTGGATCGTGAAACAATCCACACACAATCAGAAGATTAACTTCACACTGCTTCGCCTTGGCCGCACACTTATGACAGATTCCAAAGGGAGCAAATTAATTTAGAGTGATCGTCTCTCATTCAAGAAATGAGTGGTGTTTACGGCCCTGTTTTCATGCTTGTTTTGGTGTGTGGGCTACAATACATCACAAATCATAGCTGTGAGCCAACACATAGACAAAACAAGAACAGCTCTTCCTTGTGATGATCTTCCAGTGGTTGTGGCCGTCACTCAGAAACAGCTCAGTGGCTTTACTACCAACTTTTATCATGTAAATGCACTAAAAGATAAGAACCATCCTCTTTTAGGGTTCAACTGATTCTGTTTTCCGACCAGTACTTTTAGACTTCAGTTGTTGATCGCTGATATTTTCTTTGGTTTAAAGTTTAAAACAGAAAAATTACAAATATTCAGCGGGTAACCCAGATTGCAAGTCGCTGTGGTCTGGGAAAGCTGCAACAGCATTACTGTAGGACCATAATGGGACAACAAAACTCTCCACTGAGACCAAGATTGATCAGATTCTTTGGGATGAGCAGTTTTTAAATGATAACTCTCCATACCTTCTAAACAGTTGGATAAACCCTGAAATACAGTGAGAATGTATATTAGAATGTATCAATTACAACCCAAGTTACAAATTAAGTGTATAAGTGAAATGTTACAAAAACTGAAAAAAGTTTTACAGACAGTTTCATATAGCTGTAACCAGATAGCAATAGGCATACAATATTAGCAGTGGACACATATCTCATAATATATATAATAAAATATCAATAACAGCTGAACATACCTGCACAATAATACACTGGTCTGATGCTGTCCTGATCTGCATAAATCTTAGGATGCCACTACTGTCTGATCAGAGTAAGTCTTTAAAGACAGAGAAGAAGAAAGACTGTAGCCCAGGGGGAACTGCTCTGTTACTTCTGTACACTGTGGGCTTCCCTCTACATGCTCTCACATCCAGATGTCTCTCTCATTCCCCTGGGAGCCACATTCATTATGGAAACAATTTTCAGCCCCTCCAAATGGTGCCGAGATATCTGTGATAACATAAAGGGGCTGCACAATTTTGTCATCAAAGACTGGTTTTATTTGTTTCCTTGTAATGCCACACTATTATCTTTCATTCCCCCCACAAAAGACTTTTTGAGGTTTCGAAGCACATGGCATGTCTCTACCACAGTGGTTTGACAATGAGTGTATCTTTCAGGGAGAGAGAAAAAAAAACATCACATGATGAATGATGTATATAGTGTGTGACTCAGTGAAGCGGAAAAAGTCTCACTCTCCAGATAGAGTCTAATTTTAAAAGGTTTAGATTACAAAAACACAGGCTGGACACTCATTTGACAGGCTGGCAGTTGGATACACAGTATGTATTCCACATGTTGCAAACTCCAAACAAACAGGAAACAGAAGCCATTTTCCCTGTGGATTTTAGGCTGTCACAAATATCTTGATAATAGAAAAAACTGCTATCAGCTGGTTCAAGGGCAAAGTCAATGAGTCAGACCAGAGTTCAGCATTACTAAGCAAAATCACACCAAGCTGTCATTCAACTGAGTATAGTCACAGCGCTGACCAGGGCGGCTCTCACACACTAGGCTACACTCGTTTTTACCAGAGTGCAAGTTTGTTTATCAGCAGAAATCCGCCATTCCTCAAGGCTGTTTCATGCATATCTCTCTGGATCTGACGACCATCCCAGACCAATAAATTGTGGTTCTGTCTCAAACAGTTTAGCAAGAGACGCGCGACAAGCGCCATAAATTACATAAGCGCAATTAAAGTGCCAACCTCTGACCTTGCCTGACCGGCACAACAACGATCACCTGACTTTTGCATTGGCCGCAGCTTTCGTTTCATTTGGCATATTAAAGAAACGAATATTAACAAAGAGAGAAGCATAACAACCGGATTCACAGACAGGAGTCGATGGTTAAAGTACGCGGACGCTTTCGCGCACAGCTCGCAGGCTGGAGAGAGAAGACGCCATGAAACAAACGCACTCTCCTCTAAGTCCAAACAAAATGCAGCAGCTCCGCGAGGAACACAACAGGCAGACTGGGCTCTAAATACATCGTTGAGGCGTACTTACTGAGGTGTAAATACGGATCATTACTGTCCATACTGTGCGAGTTGTTGCGTCGATTTCCTACAGTCGGTGCTGCTCCGCATCCCAGCGCATTCCTCTCCCAGCCCGACTCAACTCTGCAAGGCGGCTCTACACGGGGGCCCAGCGAGGGGGGGCGGCAAAACAGGGCTTCTCCCAATGACAACAGTGGTCGATATCAAGCCCCAACACGATCATGACGAAACATCTCTCCTGCAGCGACTCTGTGTTGCAATATTTTAACAGTAAAATGATCCGTAATCACGACAAGAAGAAAAGGAAAAAACGGTGGTGCTTTTGAACACAGCCTGCCTTTTTTTTCACCCAATCGCTTTTTTACATAATCTGAAAAATCTCCCTCAGTGCTAAAACTGCAGCTATAGTCTAATAAGGAAATGTAAACATATTAGTGCTGCCAGGAGGTATGATAGCATATGGCTACCAATTGAGATAACATTATATACCATAAGGCTGCATTTTCTGTTGTTCTGATTATTTTGAGCAGTCTATACAGCTGCATACACATCAGACACAGATTGTGATGACCTACTTTTAATGCTTACCACAATATTTACATGTATTTTAAATTTCTTGTAGTTTAACTTGCAAAAGAAAATCTGCTTTTCAGCTCCCAAAATATTCCTTGTTGATCTGTGTTATTGACTCTAATTAAATATCTAATCGCACATTGCTTAAAGTCTATTAAATCTATAACTTTATGCTTCTAAAATTTCAAATATAAAACAATGTTTTTAATCTCCTGCCGTCTTTCTCTGAGGGGATCTCTCCAGTGTTTACCTATTGCTAGTGTGAGTCCTGGTCTGGGTACCCCCCGGAGTCCCCCCACACCCCTCTTCAGAGTGCGGGGTCATGTAGGGGTGAAGCTCCCGGTACCTCAGAAGGTTATTCAGGAGTCAAGCCGCACTGAGGCATTCACAGTCTTGAACTGCGGAGCGGGCAGACGCTCCGTCAACGCCGGGCCGCTGACCACTCAGCGGGCCATTGGGCTGCCCCGCTAATGGGACAAGCACCCCCGGCTCCACCGTCCTTGTAACAGCGACCCATAAAAGAGCACAGGAGGATGCTAACCAAGATGAATGGCATTTTTTCTCAGCTCATTCTACACTAATCAGAGCTTTTCATTTGTTATGGCCTCGCGCCAGCCCCTCCACCGCAGCCTCCATTAGAGCCAGATAACGTATAAATTCATTAAAGTCAAAGAGGGACATTAAAATGGCCATTTGTCAGATCTCTCTTTGTGTGTTCCTAATGGTGGCACATGGTTCAAGGCATTGAGATGATTTTGGTAGGGCTTTTTTTCCCTCTCCAGTGCATTAGAGGAGGAACGTGGGAACTGTGTGTTTTCCTCTTTTCATAAATGGTGGCAATTTGACATTTTTTAAATTCAATTTTTTTAATTTCTTTCTGAAAATAAAGTTATGATAGCAGGAATCACTGCTGCCCAAAACGACCCTGTTATTTTGTAGGCTACTTTTTTTTATCACAGTTTTGATATTTTTATTTTATTTTATTTTTTTAAAACTTTTTTATTTAATTTCTTTTGTTTTTGCCTAATTAGAGCAAAACGTTTTTTTATGTTGGCTATCCAATCCATCCATCAACTTTAGATGCCCCCCTTCCCTTCCCTACACACACACACACACACACACACACATACAAACTCACAGTCAATGAAGCAACCCTTTGCACTAATCCCTTTGTATTCACACCACCATTCCCACCTAACAATGTCCTAAAGCCTAATCCTAAACCAAGCTCGACAAACCTGGGCCACCTTCTAGCAAGTGTCAGTTTAGTTGAAAGGCCAACACAAACCTGAGCAAAGAAAACGGTTGTTTAATGTCACCTTAAAAGAGCTCTTCACATGCATCCATACAAAGAGCTCAAACACATTAATGCATGGATTGAAACACACATGCATCCAAACGCACCAAATTTTTTTTTTCACTCTCTCTCTTTTTGGCCCCTTTCCTCTATTTCCCTCCTTCCCTCTCAGTATCCGTCCTTCTCTGGCTTCAGGATGGAGGTTCTAGCTGCGTCGTCATGGGAGATGGCTCTCTCCATCTGCCTCTGCTGTCATTAGCCCATCTCCATCACGCTTTATCGGGGGGGACCCGCCACCCCCCACTCTCCTGGACTCTCTTCACCATTCTGACAACCCCTGCCCCCTGCTCCATACATAAGCCTGAGATGATAAGTGTTCTCCCTCTTTGTGTCGGCCAGGATAAGACAATGCCACACAGCACTACAGAACATCATCCATCTCATAGGTCATCAATCTGGGACACAAAAGATGAAATGTAGCTCGAACTCCCTTTTGCAAAGGGGTTTCTCTTTGCTTAGAAGAAGCTCGCCCTCCACCTCTCTCGCTCCTTTTCACTGCTAGGTTAGTGGTTCACCAGCAAATTCTTCTGCCTCGCATGGCTACATGGGAGGGAAATAGTTAATGCATGTACTATTTTATTTCTTAAAAACACCAGTGCATAATTGCAATTGCACAAAAATGAAACAAGTATCCAGACATTATTTCAACCTCTACAGTGATGGACGAACTCTGTTTCAGTTTCTCTCAAATTGAACACCTGATTGAAAACAGGCTGTTGATCCACTAAAGTGTCTTAAACTGACACACTAACAGGCCTCTGACAAATTTACATGATTTTGTTTGGTGGTAAATACTAATTAAAAGCCCTGTGTCTCATAAATAACACCATCTACCTTTTGTTTCTCCTCTTTTCTGCCTAATTAGGTTTACATTGTCTGATCACTAGCGTGGGGCTTTTTGTCTTTGGTCATTGTCTGTGACAGCAGTGTCTTGGTTTGAGGTCTTCATTTTATTTACGTATACAATAACCCACTGAGATTCAAATTTTCTCTCCAAAGAGGCCAAGAATCAAAATTACAGACACACAAAACACAACAAATTTTCTCAGAAATAAAATCAAAATCACAGAAATGGTCATTAATATGATGCTTGACAGTTTTATGACAGTTTGTCCATCAGTGAGTTTAGTGTAATCTGTTATGACGTGACTGTTACTCATTAGTATTGTTGAAAATGTAGTTATTAGTTATTGCAGACAGTTACTGCTCTTTATCCTGTAAACCAGTTCCAAACTTAACTTTTAGTTTTCAAAAGCCAGAATGTGTGAGCAAAAGCAGATTTGTGTCTATGATAATTGGATTCTAGCGGACGACGTTGTGCTGTTTTATCTCGCTTCACTTCTACTCTCTGATGTGCAGGTAACATTTTATCACCTTTAGCCATCATGACTACAGATAACAAGAGGCAGATAGTATAGCCGCCCAAACTCTGTTTAAATCCTTAAATTGGGTTCAAATTGAGGGATCTTGCTTTGTTCTAAGTGATCTGAAGGCTGATCAATGGACAAACATCTTGTGAGTATGTAGAGCTAGGCAGTATATTGAAATAACATGATATGAAATTAGATATTGCCTGGGATTTTGTTTATTGTAACATGATAATCTGGTTTAAATTAAATCTGTTAAATGGTATGGTAAATGTACAATTCTTTGACTTTATTTTTATTGTTTTAGCTAACTAAAATAGGCACTTTTCCCTGATTGTCATCTTTTTCACATTATATATCATTGGTCCCTAACTGTTTTTATATAAATATCACCTTAAAACTCGAATAATCATCCAAAAATACTGTAACATTATCAATCTTGAGGTATTTATTTAAAAATCTTGCAATAATAGAACTTGTCACTGTCATGCTACAATTATATGAAGTCTTCTTCATTAATCTAGGAATCTGATATATTGAAAATAGTTTTACAGACCATCAAAATGGATGTCAGACAAAAGATGAGACATATTGTAGCAGCTTCAACAGCAACAGCAATGTCAACAAAGCCCTGCCAGCATTATCAGGTTAACCTGTTAATCTGCTGTCCATGTCTGGGTCTGAGGGGCTTTACACACAATCAATATGATGAGCCCTGAACTGCCCACAGACTAAAGACACTGTCCATGCCATTACCACACCACTCCAATCAGACACGGTTGCATTATCATTACCATCAGGATATGTGATGTAGGCAGACACATGGCTTATATTTTAAGATCTGAGAAGAGTGTTTGACACTTTGACTTTGAGGCACAAGGCATGCATAGCCACACTGTGACATTAGCAGATAATATAAACAATATACTGGACATACCAGTGATTCATGAAATGAGATTGCTTACATTAGTTGATTAGGGTTCATGTTATAGGTGGAGCACAGACTCCAGGCAGATGGTTGACCTCAATGTTAGTCTTTACCTTGCTGTAATAAGTTAAGACAGACTAGGGCCTTGTTCTTTCAGAATGGAGCTGAACCAATCCAGCAGGGAATCAACCAGACCACCCCAGGTTAATCTCACTACAACCTGAAATGCCCATGAGGGATTAGGACCAGCTACTGAGTTTTAGCACACAATGTCACTTACTACTGTGCCCGTGCCATTTAAAAATCACAAACAAAAGTCTAAGAACATACCCAGTAAGAACAGGTTTATTCTGTAACAGAGCTAACATACAATGTCAGCGCTGATATGTCTTTCTGATGAGATGAGACCTGTTTAGAGGTTGATTGGATAAGAAGCCGCTTTTTGGAACACATGCAACATGAAGCTGACTGAAGCTTTTGTCCAAATGTGTAATATGCCATGTCTGTGTTTTCCATGTCTACAGTTTTTACACTGCATGCAGGACCTACTGTATATGTGTCACCGTCAGTCGCAGCAGTTCAAAAACCCTGGATCCTACTTCCCATAATGCAACTTTGTAGTTTCTTTAAATAGACCCTCCTTGCCTGATAAACACACGCGTCTTTCAAACTACATGCCTAGTTTGTAATGCAGGGTTTCTGTTAAAAAATTTGGAACTATTTTTGTCAGATTTGACGAAGCCCTTCCAGACAGAAGACATTATATAGGCGTTTCCATGTGCATTTTCGATAAATAATAATTTTAAATTCTCTGTTTTATGTCCATGTAATACTGTTATCTCTCTTTCTTTTATCTATCTTTGAAAGCTTTGTAATAGTGTAACATAAATACATTTTACCCACTTACTTCCTCATAGAACTAGGGTTATGATGGATAACCATAATTCTGTTTCACACAGGCTTTGTCCTCAAACAGGCTCTACATAGGCTTAAAGGGGTTCAAAGCCAGATGCTTGCACTCCGTGTCGTGACACTAAAGTACAATTCACACCAGAATTGACACGTCAGCGGCATATGTATTATGGAAGCATCTATCTGTCCGTCCATCCGTTATGGCCGTCACTGTCCTCAGAACCATCTGTCCTTTCAGCACCTCGACAGCTGCGTTACTAAAAGGACAGCAGACAGCCAAACTATCTTCACCAGGCAACATCAGAAATATTACCACACCAATCAGTCTATGTAATGGAAAATTTTATTTTTTTTAAGAAGGCTACATTAGAAGTATGTAAAAGTTTATTAATTTATTTATGTGGCTTTGACAGCTCTCACATGACTGCCATGTGGCCTTAATGACATGTGACATCAGGGTGTGAATGACCTAAAGAGGTTTAAATGCCCTCAAACCAGCCAGAAGAATTGATGAAGCCCCACGGGTAGGTGTTGAAATCTCCAGTGAAAGTCCCATGGAGAGTGGATATATATGTGGTATCATGGATGAACGAGAAGAATGCACACAGAGCTTCAGCAGTCACCTGAACTGAAACACTGAGGTGTATTACAGAAAAGACTGTATAGTCAATGTTTGTCTCAAAGATATGTTTGAATTTTGACAAAACAATCCCAATTGAAAGTCCACTTATTAGCTTTTTTCAGAGCTTTCAGTCACAGCCATCCTCAGTGAATGGAGTTTGCCAAGTTGTCATGGAGATGGGACAGTTGACAGGTGAGCTCAGTAGTTGTTATGATTTTACCCCTAGCACTTTTAGGACTTCCCATCCATGTTGGTTTAAAACTTAAGCACCAAAGTTCATTCTTGAGCTTGGAACTAGCAAGTTGGCAAAACAATCCCAACTCAAGGTCCACTTACTAGTTTGACTTGTTTCTAGAATATGGGGGACTGTCAGCTATTGTCAACCTGTTTTGTCTCAGCTCTACGCTTGTATGATAACACCGCCTCTCATTTTCACTTACAAAAGGCTTTAGTTCAAAGTAATGTGTGTGAGCCCTTGACGAGACATACTAGGATTGTTCTTTAGCAAGATGAGTTGAATTTAAAGTTTAGATTCAGCCTGCATCTCTCAGATCAACAACATACCCAAAATAACACTAAAACATCCACTGTACAAATTCTAACTTTTAGTAATTAGTAGTTTTTAAACATATCATCATCACTGTCAAATATAAATCTAAGCACGCCGTATATACTGTATAAAGGCATGTATACACGCATATACTGTACATATCCACCTACTTCATGTATATAAAGTAACTTGTTACATTGATCATTCTATATTTATTCCAGCACCCTTGCACTGTTGTATTCATGTTTACAATTTACAGAAAGAGTTTAACTTGTATATAGACATTGTATGTTGTTGGTCATTGTTACATTTTAAATATAGGCCTATTTATACAAAGCCTACACCTATTTCTTTCACTTGTTTGTACATAATAGTTCTCTGTTTATTTTTTACCTGTCTTTGTTCAGCTGTGTTGCCCTTGCTTTTAGCTGTATGTCTATTTCTATCTTCCTGTGTCTTGTTCTTGGAACTGTGTGTAACATTGATAGCAACTTAAAACCAGAGTCAAATTCCTTGTATGTGTAGCATAGACTGTATGATGTGTACACATACTTGGCCAATAAAGCTTCAGATTCAGAAAAGATTTGGACTGTCAATATTTCCAAAATATGGGGATTATGCAATTTAATTTAAGAATTTCAATATTAAACTACCTTAATTTTATTAAGTCACACGTTATTCGCATAATTCAATTACTTCCTCTCGGTTCTGTCATGAACTCAGTGCCATTACAAATTCTTAAAACAGAGAGGTCAACTTTATGAAGAACACAAACCACTTTCTTACCATGCTGCAGAGCCTGCTGTACTATCCTGCCGCCTTGTGGCATGGTTAGGCAGCACCAGTTTACAGTATTTCTGACAGCACCCCTGCGTTTTCTGTTTCACACATTATGTCCCTCGGTGGCACCCGTAGATTAACGGTAAAGACAGACGTGTATCTACCGAACGGGAAGTTTCCTACCAAACAGCAGCAAGATGAACAGTCCTATGAGCCATCGCTTGATCGTAACTTGTTCGGCTGAGAGAATTAACTAAATGAATTCAAAAGAGGATGTCATCCGACTTAACGTTAGACTTCGAAAATCGTCTACACTATCCTGCGATGGATAGCGAGACAGACATCGGTATCGACCAGGGAGAAGAGTGGGGTACGTAAAGCGTCGGTTTACTAACACTTTGTAGAAAGTCCCACAGAGGGAAGCAGAGGTAGCAAACGTTATAGCTAATTAATACAATTTGTGACAAGGTTGCCGTTTCGGAAACACTAGTACATACCTCTGAGGTTGATGTGTTACTTGTGTTTTCATACGCTTCAAGCTAATGCAGTTAGCATTAGCTAGCTGTGGATGATGTGATGATGTAACCTGCAGAGCCTGGATGTAATGTAAATAATAACCAGCAATATGACTGGAGAAATTACCCTTTCTACAATCACTTTGATGCTCTCGACACATCACATACAGTACGATGTATAAACTGTGTTGAGAAGATGGTTTGAAGTTTAATCTGGCCCAATTTATTTATTTTTTTATCTTGGACAATACCTCTTTAACAAAACTTCTAAACAGAGCAATGCTCATGTAAACATTTTATTATACGAAATATGAAGAACGTTATTTTGTAACAAATAGCAATGTGGTAGCCATATCTTGCACCTGATTAAATAATAATAATAATAATTATCATGGACCACTGTGAAAATAAGTTATGTTAACTTTTATTAGATTAGATTAGATTCAACTTTATTGTCATTGTGCAGAGTACAGGTACAAAGCCAATGAAATGTAGTTAGCTTCTAACCAGAAGTGCAAGAATATAGTATAATATTTACAGAAGTGCAGTAAGTACTACAACATAAGTGATGCCAAAAGTTAAAATTTACAGATAAACAGATGTTATATATGTGGTATTTTAAATATGTATATACAGGGGAAAGTGGACTAGAGTAGGGAGTGCAATAACAGAGTATGTACAAACAGTATATACAGTATAAACAACACAGTACAGTACAGTTGGTTATAAGTAACAGTTAAACAGTTTAGGTGGTTCAGTCAGTGCAAAAAATGAATAGCGCAAAATATGAGTAGTGCAAATAACATGTTCGATAAGTACTTTAACAGAGCAGTAATGAGTCCAATGATACTAAGGTGGGTTGAAGTTCAGCAGGGTCACAGCTTCAGGAAAGAAGCTCTTCCTGAGCCTGCTGGTGCAGGAGAGGAGACTTCTGTAACGCCTGCCGGAGGGGAGGAGGGTGAAAAGTCCGTGGTTAGGGTGAGAGGCATCCTTGATGATGTTTCTTGACCTACCCAAACGGCGTGATAAATGTTCTCGATAGTGGGTAACTGGGTGCCGGTGATCCGTTGGGCGGTTTTCACCACCCGCTGGAGAGCTTTATGGTCTGATGCGGAGCAGTTGCCATACCACACTGAGATGCAGTTCGTAAGTATAGTCTCAATGGTGCAGTGGTAGAAGTCCACCAGGATCCTGGGACATAGGTGAGCTTTCTTGAGGCTGCGTAGGAAGTAAAGATGCTGTTGCGCCTTTTTGACCAGAGTGGAGGAGTTTAGGGACCAGGTGACATCATCGGAGATGTAGATGCCAAGGAACTTGAAGCTGGACACATGCTCTACTACAGCTTTGTTGATGTGGATGGGGGTATGTTCATGGCTCCTAGCCCGCCTGAAGTCCACGATGATCTCCTTGGTCTTCTTGGTGTTGAGCGCCAGGTTGCTGTCAGCACACCACTTGGACAGGTGCTGTACCTAATACCTGTAGGCCGTTTCGTCCTCACCTCTGATCAGGCCTACCAGTGTGGTGTCATCTGCAAACTTGACTATGGTGTTGGAGCCATAAACAGGAGCGCAGTCATGGGTGAAGAGGGAGTACAGGAGAGGGCTCAGCACACAGCCTTGTGGCACGCCGGTGTTCAGGGTGATAGTGGAGGAGGAGAGGTTGTCTAACTTGACAGACTGGGGTCTGTTAGTCAGAAAGTCCAGAATCCAGTTGCAGAGGGATGAGTTGATACCAAGCTGGCTGATCTTGGAAATCAGCTTGAAGGGGATCACGGCGTTAAATGCTGAACTGAAGTCAATGAACAGCATTCAGACGTATGAGTTGCGACTGTCCAGATGTGTCAGGGCAGAGTGGAGTGCCGTGGAGATGGCATCCTCTGATCTGTTGCAGCGGTAGGCTCCAATGTAGCAGGAGACAGGATTTCAAGTTTGAGAGAACCAGTCTCTCGAAGCACTTGGCAATGATGGGGGTGAGTGCGACAGGGTGGAAGTCATTGAGGGCCGTAGCGGTGGAGTGCTTCGGCACTGGCACGATGTTGGTGGTCTTGAAAGAAGTGGGAACAACTGCCTGGGCCAGGGCCCTGGCTGAGCTGTAAGCCTCCCGGTCTCCAGACCTGAAGGCTGTATCTCTGGCTTTGAGCCGGAGGCAAACCTCTCTGTTCATCCAGGGCTTCTGGTTGGGGAACGTTTTTTTGTGTGTGTGTGTGTGTTGTCACTCTGTCCACACACCTGTTAATGTGATTCAGGACAGAGTTGGTGTAAGTGACAGTGTTAGCCTGAGAGACTGTGGTGACCTGAGCAGCAAACAAACTCCAATCTGTGTGTTGGAAAGTGGCGTCAGCGCCCTCCGACCAGATCTCGATGGTCCTGATTGTGGGTTTCATACGTTTGATGACCGGGGTGTACTTGGGGAGCAGGAACAAAGAGAGATGGTCAGACTGTCCCAGGTGGGGGAGGGGTGTGACTTTGTAAGTGACCGCTACATTAGTGTAAACATGGTCCAAAGTTTTTTGTCTCCTTGTGGTGCAGGAGACATTCTGATGAAACTTTGGTAGTATAGATCTTAACATGCAGTGATTAAAGTCCCCAGCCTCAATAAAAGCACCATCCGGATGCATGGTTTGCAGCTTGCTAATAGCAGCACAAAGTTCTTTCATGGCCACTTTTCCATTGGCGTCCGGGGGGACATAAACTGCAGCAGCAACAATGCAAGTAAACTTGCAAGGTAGATAGAAGGGCCTGCACTTAATAATCAGGTACTCCAGATCAGCAGAGCAGTAGGTATCAGCGATGACAGAGTCCGTACACCACCGCCCTTGCTTTTACCTGAGGCTGCTGCTACTCTGTCAGATCTGAAGACAGTGCACTCCTCCAGGTCCACTAAGTTGTTAGGAATGGCGTTGCTGAGCCATGTTTCTGTGAAGAACATGAAACTACAGTCCATAAGCCTTCTCTGTGTGAGGGTCCAGATCTTTAGTTTGTCCAGCTTGTTCGCCAGAGACCGTACATTGGCAAGGAAGATGCTAGGTAGCGCTGGCCGGTGTGGGTTTAGACTTAGCTTAGCACGCAGACCCCCACGCTTCCCTCGTTATTGTTCTTATCATGCCATCAGTTTTATCCACAACACCTGTTTGTTTTACATCCTGTTTTAGGGTTAGGGGTAGGGTTAGGAGGTTTCATTTTTAGTTTGTGTTTTGTGAGTCCCTGTTTTATGCTGAATATGTGTTTGTTGTTTTGGTTGTTGTATTATTAGTTACTGTTAGTGTGCATTGTCTATACTTGGACAAGTGTGGTATACATGTTGTATTATCACAGAAACTAAACTAATAAAATTCTCCAAGTACACTTCACATTCATACAGTATACACTGCCTACAGTTACAGCTATCTAGTTACAATGAATTTGTTAAATAGCTTCTCTCATTTTCCAGTTCATATCCAAAATAAAAGTTGATCAAAAGCCATATATGACTGCTTACACTTGCCGCTGGGAGATGTACTGAAATAATATGTGTGTTAAGTTAAGTGTTTCAATAGTTTTTGTAGTTGGTCGTGATTGGTCTCTTACTTAAACTGTGCAATGGACTGATAGCAGTTGGACTTGATGTTGATGATGTGCTGTATGCTTGTTGTTACACAGACATTAGCCTGTTTGATGAGCTGGACAACCTGGGAGATGCAGATGAGCTGCTTGAGGCCCTGGAGAACGCTGGCTATGTGAGTAACTTGCCTCCAAATATGCAAATGGAAATGTATCAACTGAAACGGAAAGTCATGCATAAAAAGTGTGCAGGAAAAGCATGAAATGTGCTTGTTAATAGCGGTGCAGAGCTAGAGGTGCAGGTGCATCATTAGCTAACATGGTAGCACAGTATGTTGTGTAAGGACACGTAATACAAGAACAGCAGCACCCCACATACATTGTGCAAGTGTCAGCCATACTGTAGGCAATAACAGGAATTCCAAGAGTTTTATTGACTGCTTCTTGAACACTTGAAGTTCTCTGCCCTCTGTATATGACATAACAACAGTTTTCCACACTAAAGAGAAATGCATGGCTCAGAAAAATATAATAAAGTAATTATATGCATATTGCTTAGATTGTTAATCAGATGTTACCTTTGTTTCCAATCTGTGTTCTGATGAGGTCCATTGTTTAAAAAGTCTGTGTTTGGTTTCTCAGGCCAGCGAGGGTCCAGACCTGGATTTTGATATCAACATACCGCTTTGGAATGAAGTGGACACAAGCAGCACCTGCACAGGTACAGCAACACATGTTGACATCTGGGTGAACATGATTATCACATTTCAGCAGGAAATAAGGGCAATCTGAGCTGAACTAAAAGAGAGTCTGATGTCCATCTTTTTAATATTTATATGATGTAACCCATGTGATATGCTGTTGCATTTTGACAGAATATTCTCAGGTACGCTGTTGTTGTTATGCTGCATGCAACCTTAAGCGTAATATACCATTGATGACCCACTGTTGAGGAAATGGTTCTATATTTCTTGAAAAAATGTGGGAAATTATGACCAAACATTACCCGGATGACTTGCGTTTGTTCATTTAATGTTTACATGGCTCCTATTATGATTGGTTTGCAAAGACAGCAGGTTTAGCTTATTAATTAGGTGTGTATTTATGGGACACAGTGGTTTATGCTAAATAAATAAAGGATATAGAAAGGGTGTTTGTGTTAGAGTTTATGTGTAGAAATACACTGGGATAGTAAATTACATCCACCTATGCTGATAAGCCTACATATATGACACATTTGTCTGTGTCTTTGTCCTTGTGTATCCAGATGGTGAGGTGAGCATGGACTCTCTGTCACCTGCCCACACTCTGAGCTCTGTCCCCTCCCCTGCCTCTGTGGAAGCCCTGTCCCCGTACTCCTTACAAGTAAGTCACTGCTTTCAACTCTTTGTCCTTCTCAGTTTTCGGCATTTGACTCGTATTTCCAATGCAAATTTTACCATTGCTGTTGGTGAGTATTTGCATGATGTGCCCCTTTTGGTGCAGAGGTTCCATCCAGATGGTGTCCAAACATTGACAGCTGCTCATTGCTTTTGGATTGCAACGCACACACTTGAGACACTTATTAACAAAAGCCTTAAACACCTTGTCACGCTAATAATTTGCTGCCAGTCTGAGCTGTGCCCCGCCCCGTCGTTAAATAAAAGGTGCTGACAACTTCAGACACATTAGCATAATTTAGCAGGCAGATGTTTTCACAGTGTGTCAAAACAAGGACAAGGGTTACATCTTCGTCTGGCCCCAACACCACCTGCACTCATTTGTCTGCTAACTGAATCACCCTGACTGAATCCAAGGACACATGATTTCTCTACTAGAATCTTTAAATATACCGTACATATACTGTAACACATAGAGTATGAGTGGCTTCAGGAAAAATTGACGTTCTCACCCTTGGGGTGGACAGGACAACATTCATATTTCATCAGACAGTGTTCTCTACTTTCTTGTGAAGTTTGTTGATGGCTGATGCAACTGCAGGCAAGCATCATGATCCTAAAAGTACTCTCACATTATGTGTTCATTAGTAGCCTGTTTGGATGACATTAACAGGCTGTTGTGCAATCAAGACACAGCTTAGTGCTGTGTATTTTTAAGAGTCAGTGTTGAGCAGCAGAAGTCAAAATAATTAAACCTTTGTAGGCATTTACTGTATTTCAGATGTCATTTTAGTAGTCACTGAACTACAGCTGTGCTTTTGTTTACTGCTGATGTCTAGAAAGTATCTTGTAGACATGAGTCTTCTCTGCTATCCCATCCAGGATGAGGCCCTGTCTCCACTGTCGCAGCTCTCTCCTGTGTCAGTCTGCTCAGAGTCCAGTGGCTATTCTGTAATCTCTCCCCCAGCAAAGAAAGCTCCAAAGAGGACCAGCCAGACCACACGAGGTGAGGCAGCCTCCACCACCGCACATCTGCTCGCTCAGCTGTCATCTATATTTGTACGCTTTGTCCAAAAACCAGGGGAAATTCTGCGCCACACTCTGGGTTTGCAGTATTGTGGGATGTGATAAACCAAACAAAGAGAGACAGAAGTGGTCTCTCATTAGAAAAGATGTAAAACGATATGTAGATTTTAAAAAAATGGCTTCTTAAAAATACCCTGTAACTGTAAATGCAGATTTCCTCACCTGAGCTTAGAGTCAGCCTTTCCTTGTATTTACATTAATCCTGTTTTCTTATCTCACTCCTTCCACCCTCCTTCCCTAACACACTCACACACACCCCCTCACCAGCCAAACAAGCTCAGCCAATCAAGAGGCCCATTCAGATTGGCCCGAAGATTTCCATCCAGCCGAAACCGCTGATTACAGCTGTGCCCTTGGCTCAGGCCAAGACAATCATCATCCAGCCCCTGCATACCACTGTGCTGCCTGTGGTCAAACCAGCTCCAGTCACCATCCAACCAGCGCCCCCTCCAGGTCAGAGCTCACACTGCAGCACATTGAGACACATTGCCTCACATCACACTGTATTGCATCAGACCACTGCACTGAATATATTAGCAAGCAGCTGTTCTTTACTCAGTTTTTTGTAATTCCTTTATAATTTAGAGATGACATGAGATTAGTAATCTTTGTCGTTTCTGATGAATTTGGTTGTCGTTCTTGCTTAGATATTAATTGCTGTGTCTTGGCCAGCAGAGGGTGCTTTAACCTTAGTTTTAGCTCATCAGTGATCTTCAGTCCTCACTGTTCTAATGTACTGCTACTCTGCTTGATGGTCAAATAATAATAAGTAAATCAGACATTAAGATGTTAGTTGTTTCCTTTTTGTATCCAAATTATGTCCAAAGTTTGGGACAAACATTGGGAATCAGCCATCATGAAGTTTGTTTTATAACCCACATTTAAACCAAACACTATTTATGGGCTGCTTCGTTGATTTTGTGTGTTTCATGCATTTAGGTCATTATTATGTTGTGTTGTGGTTTAGCCTGCCTGGTTTCCCAATCTGGTCATCTCTGTGTGTTACATCAGCAGCACCTAGGCCAATGTAAATACTTATGTCATTGCCTGGAACCCAAGTGGGTGGAGTATCTGACCTCTCTCAACTTGAATTTGAGCTTGGCTCTCCTGCATGCCTGGTAATAGCCAAGATGGCAGATGGCTAGGGCCAAGACATCCAAGTTTAGGACCCCAGATGGAAGTCAAGTCAAGCCTGCTCAGTGTTACAAGTCTCTTTGGTTTAAGATTGCCGCAATATTCACAGCTGAGGAGTGAGCCCTAAGCATCAGGCCGATGGAAGAAAGAAATGAGAGATATTTACTGATGAGTTCACATTTTATAAACAGGGCTGTCATGTGTTTCCAAAGAACAAACAGGCTGACAGGTGTTCCCAAGGCTTTTAATTTCTTTTGACTTTTATCTTCATGAATTCTTCTTACAGATGGTGAGCTTGGGCACAAGACACAGCGTTGGCACCACACACATTCATTAGCAGCACTGGCTAACACTTCTACACGATTAGCACTGACAGGTTGTTTAGTATTAGAGGTGAAGGTTGCTGGGTCAGTTTGAGGAATGGTTCCTGGCACAGTCTTACTGGGAAGGGTGGGCTACGCTCTGGGAGGCTCCTACATTAACAGGACATTTATAAACTTGGACAATATCGGGATTTGTTGAGGTTTTGTTTGTGTATTTCTTTCAGGCCATAATCCATTTTGAATGTGGCCACGTGTGCATGTTTATGTGTGTTCATGCACATAAAAACTCACACACCCCTCAGTTTGGAATGTGGAGGTTTAAGACCACAGGTCGAGATGGTAAACATCTTTTCCACCTGTACTTTAAACACAGAGAGTGCCATTAAAGACAAGGGGTTAATGTAGGTCACCAGATTTGAGGGGGGTTCAAGGAGCTGGACTGTACCAGCTGCAGCAGGAGGCTCTTTCAACAGCAGACTGATGCGGCTACCAGCTTGTATAGAATATTAGCTTAAAGGTTTTTGTTATAGATGGCAAGACGAATGTTGGATAAGAACATAAACACAAACATAATAACAAACTAACAGACACACACGTAATCTGCGTCAGCGCTAATCAACGTTAATCATACAGTAAAAATATGATTATAGTATAGCGACGACCTGTAATTTGAAAATGTATATGTATGTGTTGTGTCTCTTTCTCAGGACGTCCCATAGTGCTGTCTCAGCCAAGCCAGGTGCTACGGATCCAGACACCACAGGCCGTCACTGGCAATGTGGTCGCCATGCCAACGCTTAGACAGGACAGGCCCGTCCCAGCCGCTGTTCCTCCAGTCTCTGTCACACTTCAAAGCCCTTCGCCAGATGATGATGTGAGTCCCGTCCACACTCTTTATCACGGGGTTGGGGTGGGGTTGGGGTGGGGGTGGGGTGTAGATGAGGAAGAGCACAGATTAGTGCTGCTGCCCTCGTTCAAAGGGTCATACCAAAAAGTTAAACATTGCATAGGGGATTAAATAAAAAAATAAAATTGGCAGTAATTTAAAAAAAATGTATTTTCATATTCTTGATTGGTTGAAGTTGACTAGTCAACATTTTGGGATGGATGTGGATTGCAGCGGGTACTAATACTACTCTGCTCCCTCCAACTTTCTATGTGATTACTTGTGTCATTATCGCTGATTGCACACACAGGTGCTGCCATTTATCCATCTTTCCGTATATGTTGTCAAACAGCCACCTAACTGTAAAAATGCAATTTGATCAGGGGTCTCAAAATGGTTTCATGCCACTCAGTTTGCCTTGATTGGTTACACTCAACATGGTCTCGAGGGGACTCCACCTGTTTTTCTCTGGTTATGCGTTGAGCAAATGGGAGGTTGTTTACTGAGAAATCAAGTCCGTAAATACAGGTACATACATGAGGTTAAGTAGTGTCATATTCCCAAACCCTACAGGTCTAAATGGACATCTGATTGTGCAGATAAAATGTCAAACACAATATCTTTGACATCCTTCTCAAACATTTTGTCTGTGCACACATGACTCTAATTAATACCACAGCGATTCGTCTGCTCTCAGTGGCAGAGCATCTCTTTTTTTTTTCTCTCTCATCTGTAGAAATTTTCACTCACAAACTCCTCTTTCATTTGCTTCCTAACTAAGATTTTATTAGAAGAGGCCTCTACATATGACTAACTACTACCTTCAAGAGTTGTGTTTGTGTGCGTGGACATGCGAGGACTTGCCTGTGTGCATGCAGCTGCATGCTTATGAGTACCGGCATGGGCGTGCATGCACATGCCCATTAGGTAACTATGATGTTGTGGTTGCCATGTTCACACTCAGACTGGATCTTGTCCAACATAAACTCTCTCATCTTACCCTATTTTTGGTATTTATTTTAATTTCACAAACCATTAACTTTAATTTCTGCGTAAAATAGGAAAACAAAGTGTTGAAGGAAAAAGTGTAGACCTTTTTTTAATTATGATGGTGAATGTATTTTTCCACACTGAGGGAAAAGTTATTACGCCGCATGGACCATGTCAGTCTGTAAAGATGCTTCTCTTCTCAAGTGAATAAATAACAGAAACATTTCTTGATTTGAGGCTAAACATCTATGACATCAAATTAAATGATTTTCACTCTGTAATGGAAAGATACTTCCTGTTAACTTGGTAAGAAAAAGATACAGCAGCAAGCTCCGATTAGATGATGCCACGTTTCAAACATGCAAACAGATGTTTTTCTGTGAATTGATTTATTTGTTACTCTTGTACTCTTTGATGGTGGTCAGATGATCATTATTGGCCTCTGCTTGGGATTTTATTGGAAAGATGCATGTTATGTAATTGTAGTTCAGACAGTGTGAACGGTGTCATAGAAGGACATTGCTCTCCATGTGGATGACAGAGGGTGGATCCTTCTGAGTGCTGCATTCAGGGGTGATGTCAGGACAGCTGCAGTGAACAGGAGACGCACACGCACACATGCAAAGTGAGCACACAGTCTCCTGATCTTCAGTATTTCTCCCTCGCACACTCATTTTCTCTTTGGTCTGTGTAATGACAGCACAGGACAGTGCAGAGCTTTCAGGGAATCTTAGAAGGTACCATTAAGTGCAGCAGGGACTGCCCCGGAGATTTAAAAGTTAAAAAAGAAAACTCAATTATAGTATGTTTTGTTTATGGTGCAAGCTTGCGGTCTCTCAATAAAAGCTCCCCATCTTTTGTGCGTGCTGGTCTTGTATTGGGTGGGAGAGTCTGATCTTCTTTTAAAGACCTGGGGCTGGTTTGTTGGCCTGTGTTTCTGATTCTCTTCTCTTTGTTGTTTGAATGAACTGCAAACGCCTCTTCTGCTAGTCTGAATTGTCAGCCTCCATTGCAAAGTCAGAGAGATGACTTTCAGCAACTTCAGTGTTGTTTCAGGTTTCAGTCTGCAGCACAACAGTTCTGGCTGGCTTGCTCACATCTGACCTTTAGTGAGTTGAGAAACATGTTCTCACTCCACCTTCTCTTCTGTTTGTCTTGTTCTTTTTTTTTTGTGAGCAGAAGTCGTCCGCATTCACAGTGTTTCCCATAATGGTCGCTTTTTTCATTAGGAAGAACCATATGTGTCACATTTGTGGAATGTCTCCTAAATCATCTGCAGTGATTTCTGTGGTGACACTGTGACGACCGCAGAAAATGGATCCAATTTTCAGCTATTATCATCTTAAAGGAATAATCACCCTGATGCATTACCCACGAACGCGAAAAACATTAGTCATAACCTAATGTCACTATGTTCTATTTTACCAGTCTGCTCAATTTATCTTGACGTTAACGATGTTTTCCATCAGGCTTTTTTAATAATTAACCTCAACTGAAATTTCGCAAGTGGTTGTTGTTTTATGAATGGTAACGGCTGACCTCTGGCTGTAAAAATAGTCGGCCCCTAAAAGGGCCTGAGAGGAACTTGTCCGATTATCATGGGCATAATCGAGTCTGGAGAAGCACTTTTCAAGCCAGACCTCGAGAACAATGTCGAGGAATTCCAAAGCCCAGAGGCCAGAACAAACACGCCTCTCAGCCGTTTGTAAAGCTAAACCAAGTCAATAAAGTTTACAATAGGTGATTAAAGGGGAGGGACTGTACACATTGTGAGGGGGAAAATAAGACTGGGTTTTTGGAGCTGAGACCTCCATTAACTTCTCAAGAATAGTGGAATTTTTAAAAAAAGATGTTTTAGTGAAGGTAGGGAAAATCTACTTTTGGTGTCATATCAGCTAGTTAATGATTTAAAGGGAGACTATGTGACTTTTGCTAAATGATGGCCACTGTAACCACAAGTGACAATTATAACAGTAATGGTAATAATGGTAAATGGTAAAACGCTAACATTAGCCACCACAAGCTACTGGTCATAGACCAACTAAGGCTGTACAGTAGCAGCAAAGCCCCCAAGTGTATTAAAGTCAGTGAGGGTGTGTTTTAATGCTTATGAACTCAATGGACTTCAGAGTTGTTTCCGCAGCCCACCGAGAAGCTCTTGAGCCGTGTCATGCTGTGTGAGTGTGAATGCTGGTGTTCGGACCTGCTGCAGCTGCGTTCACTTTATAACCTCACTGTGGTTTGGCTGCAGCACAGTGGTGGACTTGGTGTGCTTGGGGATGTGTAAAATGCCTGTTAAAGATGGCATGCTTGTGCCAGGTGTTACTACACGTTATATCTACAGTACGCCTGTGTGTGTGTGTGTGTCACTGTTCATGTTGTTTACAGTACTGTGTTTTGGGCTGTAGTTGACCTATATAAGCCTGGGCGTTAAACGGCTGCTAACGATTACATGCTTCAGACAGGTGTTGTGCAGGACGAAGCATTTGCGACAGCTGTAAACAGCCATCAGGGATTGGGTCACTGTAATGTAATGAGCTCCTACACAGCCGGGGATTTAGCTGTATATATATATATGTGTGTGTGTGTGTGTGTGTGTGTGTGTGTTCTAGACTGAAAAACAGTCCAGCCTGGAATTGCAGGCCTCAACAAATCCTCGTATCAGTAGGACTGGAGGATTTACAGGAGGGCACCCCAGGAAAACATGGTGTGATACTGGATGGAAAGGGCTCCCCTCCCTCCAACACAGAAGATGATGCTTTTATGTGTTTAATTTTCTTTTGCATCAGTGTCCAGTTTGCAAAGCGGAGTGCTCAGTTGAGTTAAAGGAAAAAGAAAATCCCAGGATAGCTACAAGGGAGTTTGTTTAAAACCACTACAGCTCTCTGAAACGTGACATCAGGTTGTTCAGGATTCTTCTCTGTTGACTCACTGTCTGTTTTCAACATTCACACAGGGAGAACTCCATCATAGATGCTAGGGGTCTAACAACATTGTATCTTGTTGTTTAAAACAAGGCTCTTAATTGAATAAAGCCATTGATTTGAACAATTCACCATATGATGTGTTGAAACTTCCAGCTCCCTGGAGCTCATGTTTTTGTCACCACATCTGGTTGGTTTTGTTATTATGTCTAAAAGCTGCTTTTGTGTAATAGTATGAAGCAGGGAAACTACTGTAAATAATACATCACACAGAACTCCATTGTTTCAGTACAAACGAGACCCTCCTGTGATGTATCTAACGGAAGTGGGTATTTTGTGATTCATTTCATGCCTAAAAAATACCAGTTTTTTCTCCGTTAACATCACAGGTTGACAGTTATTTCACCTGTGGAATGCATGCCACAGTTATACGTGTTTATGACCTTCAGTAAAATCAGGACACGTTTTCACCCGAACTTGTAAAACTCCCCTCCCATTTGGATAGGTTAATGGTTCATCACACACTTCCTCCTGGAGTAACCCTCTGGATGCTGAATGGAAAGAGTAAACCCTCAACAGCAGTGTGACAGTTAGGCATGCTGGGATGTGTTGGCTTGTCAACTCTTGTTTTTTTTTTTTCTCTCTTCACCTGCATTCATTCATTGAAGAGTTGTTGAGCAGGCATTCCCCCTTTCAGCAGCACCCTGCAGCACGCAGCTGAGCAGTTCTGCAGGAGCAGCTGGGGGCTCATTGACTTTTCCCACCAACACGTCAATAGTTTGAGTTTGAACCAGTGTCCGTGTTTCCACCCATTTAAGTGAGGTTCATTGAGAAATGCCACTCTTGCCATTTTTTTTTTGCCCCCTGCCCCATATTTTCCTCCTCAGCCTCATTTTGGTGGCAATGTGAAGTTCCCCCTGCTCTCCACTCCCTGGTAACTGCTTACTTGCAGCGTTCCCAGGCTCGGGCTAGTGGCACGGCTCCCAGATCTGGGCTGGGAGACAGAGGGGTTTCTCAGGAGACAGAACACAAATACAGGGATCCAAATAACTTAATCACCAGCGGGGCTATTAGGTCCAGGATCTTAAAGGCTTACCCTGGTGTTTGTGTTTGGAGAAGGGCAGTAGAGGGGTAGCTGGGGACTGGATGGTCAATGAAGGTGTTGGATGATGGATAATCACCACAGCCATGGGTTGTGTTCATTTGCAATAGGTCATGCTAAGATATGTGCTATTTGGGTTAGCGTGCAAACCTTTGATTTCAGTTCTCACCTCGCTGACCTTGAGTGGAAGGAATCCCACTGGGTAATTTGTTTATTTTTACATAGACGTATTTTCACGTTTTTTTAAAATTTATAATAAAACCTTAAATAAACAAAACTGAATGATGGAAAAAATGCTGAATAGTATTTTCTTTACAAATTAACTTGAGTTTTTAAGACAGTAATTACAACAATGAAGACGGCTATGGCTGAACTTGTTTTTTTACATCCAGACCTATAACACACACAGTGCCTCTGTGTTTATGTGTCTCAGATGTGAGCCCATTTCTCAGCGAGTGACACACTCCGTAAACACACCTTTTCTTCACATATAGAACAGAGGTATTGCAAGCGGCCGCTGGACCTCTCAGAGGATGTCCGTGTAAATATTTTCAAGCAGAAGCTTGATCGTGTGCACTTAAGGGCTCTTTGGGGGCGACGTTGAACCCATGATTTGTTGCAGAGGTGTCATTAACCTCGCGACACATCTTGAACATGTTTATTTATTATTCTGTCGGTGTAGTAAACTGGAGCATCGGCAGCCGAGGTGTTCTGATGGTGAGAATAACAAAGTCGAACCCTGGCTTTTATGTCGGCATGCCCTTCCCCTCATCCGTTTACTTTCTCACTGTGTCGTCTCTCTTTTTACTGGTGGCGTCTCTCTCATGCCAGTGTCCACCTTTTCAAACTTCTCCTGCCTTCTCACACTTCGTCTTGTAAGGAGTTCCTCAGTGTTGTTCAATGTCCCACATACATCCTGAGTATGAATGAGCAGATGTTAGCGCTGTAGTGTGGAAACGGCAGTAAATATGGATAAGCATTTATAACATACTTTTAAGATTGACTGTGTATATCAGTTTTTATTACTTATCCCGTAGACACCTGCTTGGGTAGTTTCACAGAAAAAGATTGCTCATATGAATGAAAAGCCATTTTTAACCAAATGCCCTTGAGATTATAGATAAACATGATGTCACACTAGTGAGAAAAGCCTATGCTCTACAACCCAACAGGTGGCTCAGGCAGGCATTTCATTGTATTCTCTCAATAACCACCTTCCTGTGACTTGACTTGACATGAGTAATAACCTATGTCAAAATGTTATTCCTGTGTCTGTGTTTCTATCTTTGTCGCTTTCTCGCTCCAGTCCAAGTTGTGCCAGAGGCAGCAGCGCATGATAAAGAACCGCGAGTCAGCATCCCTGTCACGGAAAAAGAAGAAAGAGTATCTGCTCTCGCTGGAGGCTCGCCTGAAAGTGGCGTTGTCTGAGAATGAGGTGCTCAAGTGTGAGAACGGCAACCTCAAGAGGCAGCTGGAGGGCCTGCTGAGTGAGGTGAGAGGCTAGAAGCCGCAGCTCTGCCAATACTTATCTACACAGCCAGACATGTCCTTCCCAAGTCTTGTAAGAAACTTATGAGAGTGTTCATTCATACATGACTCATATCTGTGATTTGTAGTTTGTAATTTAATATGATGCCTTTTTTTCCCCCTGCAGAACACAGTACTGAATGCAACGGCCCCCAAGAGGAGAGCTGTGTGTCTCATGGCGGTGTTGGTGTTCCTTGTGCTTAACGTTGGACCAATGAGGTGAGCGCATGACATTGAATGTGTGACTTTGGATCTCTCTCTGTATGTCTTCAACGATCCACACTACAGTTTGATTTAGTGTCTTAAAGCTTAAATTCAGTTCAAAACAAAAGAGCGCTGATGATGGCGGATACTGTAGCTCAAGAAGATTACTGGTAACTGCAACATATTGTGGATACACAAGAGTTTGATTACTGGAGGAAAACAAATGGGAAGCCCCATGACTCACTGTGGGAATTACGCCTCTCATGTAAGACATTATGCAAAAACGTTTATTGAAAACAGTGCGGAACGTTTCCCATTGAAGCAGTATGTTCATGGGTGTACTTCACCCATATTTCAGTTGACAAAGTTAATCAACACATTGGCCTAAAAAATACAATTGACAAAGTAAAAAAAATATAATCTTTTGCCACCAGTTTAGCTAAAACTTGTTTATGTTCAAGTCCAGTCTTATCCTGAGTGAAGCGGATCTAGTTGGTAAAGAAACTGACGGCTAATAGTTCATCCCTGCCAACTGGCTCTTGTGTGTATGTTCCACTCCTCCGTTGTTGTTGCCAGTTTATAGGACGTTCTGACTAATGGGTGAATAAAACTCAAAACACCCTGGGGTGGGAGGAAAGTAAACATTTACCACTTACAAATGTAAAAGGAAAATCATTTCAGGCTACAAAAGAAGTATAAAACACTTGTTTACGGTAGCTTTTCTGATCTCTGCTTGTAATATTAACAATGGTGACAAATTAAGATGAGTTATATAAAACTACACTGGGAAAAGTGCACTGAATCCACCCAGCTAGCAGATGGAGAGATTGTGTAATTCCACAAACTGAAGCTCACAGTCCACCTCCAACTGTAACAATGAATCCTCTGCTCTCATGTTGTAAAAATGTTTGTTTTCTCCTGGGAATAACTGTCTCCATAAGGATGCGAGCATTCACTTGTCGGACTTGTTTCTTTGATAATCTGCGTGGGATCTGTGCTGGGAATGTGTTCTTTCAGTTGTTCTCTAGAGCTTAAACATGAAAACGTTTCTTGGGACCCATGAATGAGTTTGCTTTTGCGACTTGAGTGGTATTCACAGTAGCTAAAGTCTGTGTGTGTCTGTACCTGTGCTGGCATCTGTGTGTTTGGTGTTAGGGCTCTCCTTTGGAATGTAAAATATGCCCGCTTTTGAGGTTCGATCCCTTTGAAATAAAAAAATGCCACCCAGCGTAGTAATACCATTAAAAGAGACTGTGTGTATTTTTGCTTGTGTGTGTGTGTGTGTGTGTGTGTGTCAGCGTGCTTTGGGTTATGCAGTCTAGATCAGAGTTCAGTTTCTGCTTGTGGCTAAAAACCCCTCCTGTGCACAGGATGTGGGCCACATGGAATTCAGCGGTCATTTCAGTCCAGTACCCAGTTCTTCTTTTCAGTTTGTTTCCTCTGTCCCAAGTGTCCTGATTTTACCTCACCTGTCTCTTTCCCTCGCCTCACCTGTCTCCTGTTTCATCAGTCTGTTTCAGGGTGACTCCAAGCATGACGTTTTTTCCGCGCAGCACAGCGGCAGACACCTGTTAGATTTCTCCCCAGAGGCAGAAAGTGAGGTCGTGATGGGCCCAGATCCCCTCCGCAGTGGCCCCTCTGAGATTGCCGACAGGTAATGAGCTCAACCCCCGGACACCTTTCACAACACAACATCATGTCAGTGGACCAGGATGCACCTGTGCCTGGGCTCAGTCTGAACTGGTACAGCTCATTACGGCACGTGTAAACATGTGCGCCAGCCGGTTACCAACTCTGTCCGAACGTCTGCCTTTCAAATCCCTCCAGGCCCCTGGCTAGTTGGCCAGCAGTTGTGCTTTGAGTAACAAGGTGGGAAATTGGGGTCAGGCCTTGTTTGACATCCACCTTTATATTGCTAGTAACAGTTTGTTTTTCTAAAGGGTTATATATTTTTCCTTCTTTTCTAAATGCAATAGAGGCCCAGCAGTCTCATTTGTAAATTGCATAAATAACATTCTTGTTTGGTACATTACCTGCACCCCCATGTCCTGAAAATGATGTTTTGCAAGGTGGTCAGAGTGTCTAATGTCTGCATGGCATTGCCAGCCTGCATTTTGTCAGATCTCTGCATAGGGTATGTTACACGTTAATGCAAACCATTCAGCTGTAGTGTCAGGTTTCCCGGCAGCATTAAACCTGCTCTGGCAGGAAGAAACACATTAGCCTTTACAAAAGGGGTGACAGCACCAAACGCAGCAGAGAGGAGGAGGATGACGGGGTAGATATGCAACCTAATCTTGGGGTCCCACTGAACAGGAAGGTGTGTGTGCAGGAAGGTTAATACGGGCCCCTCGGTTAGAGTTATGATCAGACCTCTGTGGTCTGACATGTTGTCTCACCGAACCATTTCCAGAGCGTTTAGAGACGGGAACGCGGGGTGTAGTCGATGTGTTGGCTCAGATCAGGGAGGCCCAGGGGAGGTATTACGTTGGTGGCAGACGTTTTGGTAACAAGCCCCCTGCAGGTGGACTCTGACTGTGGACAGTCTACATCGTCACCTCAAGCAACATAATCATTCATTCACTGAGGTATAACAGTTGTAATTAAAGTCACAGTAACGTCTGAGGAGGAAAGCCAAGTCATGCAATGCAGTGTGTTGCTAATCCATAATGTGTGTAAGCCCACCTTATGGTAACAACCCAGGCTGTTGGGCTGTTGTTGTCATTGTCCATGATTAGACTTGATGTGACCTACAGGGTGGTCGTGCTCAGTTCTCTGCAGCATGTTTATGATCATTCTGAGCAGGATTTATAGCAGCATGTGGACATATCCTTTCAGAATCTCTGCACTCAGCGTTTTCGTGCATACATTCAGCGACTGAAGCTCTGCCACCTCTGCACATGTCAAATATCAAGCATTTGAATCAATAAAACTCACTAGTAACCAGTGGAATTCAACAGGGATGTAAATGTCCCCACATTGAAGCCATGCTGGTTTCTTCTTTGGTGCTGTTTTGCTTCCCGTTGCTGGGTGTTTCACCTCTGTCAGAGGGCAAGCAGCCACGTTGGCTCTCAGTAGGCATTCAAAGCAGATTCTCAACATGTGGAAAATATTTTTAACAGAATGTTATTATGGAATTCTTACATTTATTTGAGAGCGTCTGGCCAGCCTTGTAAAGTTATCACTTTTCTCCTCGTTTTAACACCCTTTGTCGGCTTTTTCTTCTGTGTTGTAGCTCCGAGGACAAGGCCCTGATGGTGGTGAAGGATCCTATCTTCCTCAGACCACCTCCCCCCTGCCAGCCTCCTGTTAACAGGACCAAGTGCTTAGAGTAAGCTATGAACTCTTTAATGTATAGCCTACTTTTCTTCTTTCACATGAGACCTTAAAAAGGCTCAGACCCTACCTAAAACGTAAAAAACAAAAAAGTCTAATATACATTTATTGGCAGGTTGGCCCATGAGTTGAGGGGTTGGGTCCACCGTCATGAAGTGCAGCAGACCAAGTCCAGGCGCATGAGTAACAGCAATCACAAACCCACCAGGACCATTCTGGTAAGTCACAGCATCATGTTTTGGAAAACAGGAAAACGTATCTAATGGGCCGTGCAGAAATCTACGTGATGTTCAGTGTTTGCAATAAAGCTTACAAACTAAACTTCACTTGTATTTTAGGCCATTACTTTCAGTATAAAGTGGGTTTTGGCAAACCAAAGCCTCTCTTTCACCACTGCTTCACCTCCCCTTACACCATCCCTTTTTCTGCCTCTCATTTCTCTTTATTGGGCTGAGTTTAATCTGGCAGCCCTGAGAAAGTAAACATAACACTTAGAGGGGAGCTGTGGGATTAGTGCCCCCTGCTCCTTTTTTCCATCATTTTTTTCAAAATCTGTCACAGTAAGTCTAATCCATTAGGAGCTGCCCAGTTCGTATATACCCATTCTTCATTTTATTGTAAATAAAAATGTAGATGTGTTTATTTCTCACCTGTATTGAGCTGTTTTAGCCCAACAGACACACGTGCGTCTTCACAGTATTTTAACATATGAAACTTTTACAAGACAGATCACGTTAATAAGATTTTTAATTGTGTTTCTGTTCATTTGAATGGTTCTACATGCCCTTGTGTGTTTGGCAGGTCTTGACAGATAGTTGTTACCTTACGATGTGAACAGGACACGTTGAAGCCTTAAGATTCCTAAATTAGATTTATCAGGAGAAAACCTTGGGACTGGGATGTGTGTGCTGATATCTAGATGTTTTGAAATGATGTATTTATGTGTTGGACAGTGTTGCCAACAGTTTATCCTGCTCTCTCTAATGGTTAGTTGAAGCGAATATAAAGAGATTATAGCTAATTCTCTCTCATTTTTCCTAACAGAAAACAGAGAACAAGGAGGATGAGAGAGCCCAGATTGTGACGGTCCATTACACAGAAACCCCTGAGGAAAAGTGAGTAAAGGCCTGTTACAGTGTGTTTGTGTCAGATTCACACAAGTAAATCAGTTTTCAGGTTTCAATTTCTTTTTCTTACAAACTATTCCCATTTGATTTTAAAGCTGCGTTAAGCATTTTTTGACAGCTAGAGGGCAGAACATCACAGTAACTAGTACTTGTGTGGTAAACCAACACTGTGTTGTAAACTAAAACAGTGAGCTGTAATCTGTTTACAACTGCAGACTAGAGTGCTTATTGTCAGCAAAGCAACTGTAGACATAACAAACTGGTATGTTTTATTGTTTTAGAGTTGTATTTGACCAAAGTGGGTCTTTAAATGGAATTGTAATGGGAAACAACATTTCTGCTTCTATTTCCACATTTTTGGTGTTTGCCCTCTTTTTCAGTTTTTACAATCCGACCGATTTATGATACATTGATTTTAAAGCATGACCCTTGTACGCTGCTGCAGAGGTTTGGCAGTCAATAAGAACCTTTTCTGCTGGACTACACCGTGTAGTTTAGATCAGACAGATGGAGTCGATAGTTTTTTGGCCACCTACAGTTTTTTTTTTTTCCCCCCAGTTGTAAGTCTTTGAAGGCTATGAAACGTCCAAATCTACAGGACAAAAGAGGAAAAATCTGTTTCAGCAGTTAACCTCTGCAGGGCCACCGCTTGGCCAGAATGAAAATAGAAAATACACAAGAAAAATTCCCTTTTCGAGCATGATATCTTGTGCCCAGGTCCCAGAGGGAATGTGGGTCGCCTTTCACAAAAGTTTTATTTTGGTTTTCATCCTCATGTCTGTGACCTCCCTGCTCTATACATTATTTTAGAACCATTCATGCAGACCTGGCCACAGCTGTGGAGCCTGCCAAAGCTTTCAGCCTCCACTGTGTGTTAAAGCAGTGAGTCGTGAAACAAAGGAAGTAGACCACTGTAGATCTACAACTGATGATTGTTTTTATTATCGATTTTCTTGATTCATCGATTAATGGTTTGGTTACAAAACAGAATATAGTGAAAAATACCCATCACAATTTCCCAGAGCACAAGGTGATGTCATTAAATGTTTTGTTTTGTCTGACCAACAGTCTAAAACCCAAAGAGCATCAGCTTATTATAATGTAAAACAAGGAAAAGCAGCAAAGTCTCATATTTGAAAACCTGGAACCAAAGAACTTTTAGCATTTTTGCTTGAAAAATGACTTAAACAATGAATTGATTAAATAGTTGCAGATTGCTTTTCTGTTGATTGACTAACTGATTAATTGACTAATAGTTGCAGCTCTAGATGACTGAGATGTAAATCAATGTCCCCACTGACGGTGTGCTCCACTGCAATAAGTTGTGTTTAATGATTCTGATGATCGAATGATCTTGTTCTAACACCAAAATAGGAAGTCTTGTGTCTGTATTGGGGTTAAACGGACAGACATATCAAATAATATTAGTGTTATACTAAAAATCTGATATAAAAACTGTTAAAGAATTTTATCTGCATGAAATTTGCCAAATATAATACACTTCTCTGACACAAACATTGATTATCAGCACTTGATCAGTGGTGTACGTGTCATTTTTGAAACACCCAAATCGATTGAATCCCAGTCTGTCTTTTTCTCCCCATTTCTGAATATTTTTCAGTGTTTTCAGTGTTCCACATGTTTTTCTTTATTCTTTATAAACAGGAATCCTGGCAGTGAGCTGCAGGTATACTACGCACCTCATCACACCTACAGTGACTTCTTTGATGAGATCAATCGCCGTGGCGACACCTTCTACGTAGTGTCTTTCCGCAGGGTAAGTGTCAACTTGTCTGGCCCATTACGCTGATTTGAGAGGAGAAACTGGCGCTGGCTCTCACACAAACTCTGACTCAGTGGTTAAATTGATCACATAAAATAAAAATAGACGAGATTTCAGTGGAAGTTTTCTCAGCTCAACGCTAATCAATTTCATTGCATGTGTGTCTGATGTGAGATTTCCTTCTCCCAAACTGGCCATAAAAAGCAACAAATTAATTATAGAAAGAGTAACTTATTAATCATAAATTATATGTAATAGGTTTGTTCCTCAACAGGGAGGTTTGATTTGAGAGAAAAGTGGAGGTTGGGGGAGGGAACGAAATACACACGCCTAAGGGTGTAACTACCCCTTTCCTGTCTAGTTTCTTTGGTCCATTTACAATCATCAAGACCATGTTTTAGATTTTTAGGCATGACCATATGTCACTGTTAATCTGCTTGGTCTTTATTCATCCATTTTTCCACATTTGGGGCCTGTTTTTAATTTTCCCTCTTGATATGATAAATCCTGGACCTCATATTCAGAAAGAGTTCTTTGATTAGTTTGGGTTTGTTTCCTTGATTGCTGTCCTTTCTTTTCAAAAAATATATTTATAAAGCCCCCAATCTTACATCCTTTTGTTCTCAAATACAAACCAAACAAAAAGAAAACACATTTGGTGTAGGGGGAAACGTTTTCCTTTGAGTTTTACCCATTATAGTTTGTGTTTCATTGTTATGGGAAGTTGCTGCTCCATCTGTTGTCACTGAACTGTGACAAATAACACACATTTACTTCAAAATATGGCCAAAAAGTAATGTTAAGAAATATACCTAACAGCCTTGCAAACCTGAATCATCTATTGCTATCCTCTGAAATGAAGATATGTTTCTTCATCACTGTTCCAAAGAGCTGTGTCAAGCTCGTATCGCACTCAGCACCTCTGGATACTCTGGGTGATGTTAAGCCCTTAAATCCTTAGGATTACTCAGTGGGGTGGGAGTTTTGAAGGATGTGGTCAAAGATCAAGACCTCTTGTCACCAAAAAAAGGCACAAAGGTTTGCCTCTGAGTTGGCATGGTGACAGCAGGGACAATGGTAACAATGGTGTACCCGAGTTGAGGGCCTCTACAGGTCAAGTAGCCGTCTAGCAGCTTTGTGTTGCATGAGCGATGAGGCTGTTAGTTTATCCAAAATGTTACATTACAGGGGAAGAACCTCTCCAATACTTTAACTTTTATTTAAAACAGTTAAACAAAATAAGACATAGTAATTCCTGAAGTTTGATTCTTTAATGACCTGTTGACAAAAGATTTTTTTGTAATGAATCACCCAGATATATTGACTCTTCCAAATGTAATTCTTGAATAACATGTTGAAAAAACTTCTAATAGTAACACTTTACTTGACAGAGAGAGCATAAAAATACCAGAACTTAATTATTTTGATATGAAGATGTAGGGCTGCAACTAACATTTATTTTCTCGATTAATTGATTAACTGTTTGGTCTGTAAATGTCAGAAAATAGTGGAAAATGTCCATCTTGATATCTAAAAACCCAAGGCAGTGTCTCTTTAATTAATTGCTTGTTTTGTCCGACTTACAGTCCAAAACCCAAAGATATTTATTTTACAATCACCTAAGACAAAGAAACTCCGAAAATCTTTGCAATTGATTTTACTCATTTCAAACCAAAGGAAAATATCACATGTCTTGTTTCCTGTACTACATGCCTGCTCCTTTTGGGGATGACTTTTAATAAGCGGGAAAGATTGGAGTAATCAAAGATGCATTATTGGGTATGACAGAAACAAAACACAGACCACTAGTTACAGTCCTGTTATTCAGCGTGACCTTTTTAATTCTTACAGACCTTTGTCAGCTTTTCTCAGTCAGTTTATTTGCCTGTATTTTGTTTCCTGGGTTTCAGGGTGTGTGTGTGTGTGTGTGTGTGTGTGTGTGTGTGTGTGTGTGTGTGTGTGTGTCAGCAAAAGCGGGTGTGCTTTTGTTTTTTTGTTCCAGTGGATATGATCTTATTACAAGACTGCCAAAGCTCTGGATTAAATTTGGAATTTGTTTAGATTTTAAAGCCAATCACTACCAATTTTGCCTTTTGTCCCTCTAGGCCCATGGCCTGTTCTTGCCCTCGCCAGCAGTTGAGCTCCCTACAGTTTGTTGCTCGCTCAGAGATGGCCATGTTTAGGTCAAGGTTACTTTAAGCCCTCAACAGATACGTTACCACCTGTGGCTTTGTTTAAGTGTGAAATGAGGTGAGGTGATGGAAAACATAACAAGACCAAAATATGGAACTGCTCTCACTCTACCGTCATTTTGCGGTCTTGCTTCACTTCTCGTGTTGTTGTAGCACCTGTGGCTTTATATAAGTGTGCATTGAGTTGAGGTGGTGGAAACACTGGTTGCTTTCACCGTGGACCGTATCCAATGGGGTTCAAGGAAATTTCACCTGTTGTCATGGCAGCTGCAGCTGTTATGTCAGCTTGACAAGCTCGCCGGTCCCCTGATGATGAGCAGTAATGTGATTGGTGTTTTCCCTACCTCCTGCCGGCCTCCAAACACAGTCAAGGTACCCTCTCATTCATTTTTACCATTTAATACTCCCCTTTGGCGGCTTACAGCTTATCCTTAATTCCTGGTTGCAGCAACCTTATAGCACACCAAACCCTTTATTCTGAAGAAACACAACTTATGAAGGTACACAAGATTACTTCTTAGCTGATTTACTGTAATTTTAATAAAACTTACTAGGCACATATGCTCTGTTTTTCTTAACATTCTCTTTATTCTCATTTACACAAGTCTTTCCCACACATCAGTATGATCATCTCAAGTCTTCTACGTTGCTCCTTCCTGTCTTCTTGCTGTAATCCCTTTCCCAACCTCAGACCATACTCCCGCCTGTCATCACCTTAACACCGCTCATTTTTCATTTCAGCCAGGAGTTTTGCAAGCGAAGTGTGATAGAGTTAACCAGTTTTCAGTTGGCCTCTTGGTAGTAGTAGTAGTTTGTAGTAGCCACAAAAAGATCCAGTCTTGAAGGTGATGGAGACCAAATGGTGGGTGATTTCTCTGTAGAGTTACCTGTCTCACTTAAGTCTTCTTAAAGAGGCACTCCACCAATTTTACACATGAAGTTCAGTTTACTCGTAATGAGTAGTGCTGTAAAACCAGTGGCATGATGTGTTCATTATGGCTCTGGAAGGAGCTTTTCAAAGTTTGAAAAAATAACCTGATGATGTCAAAAGGATTATCTCGGATTGAAGAGAAAGTCTGCGTTTCAACCTGGAGGAGTGGCGTTTGAAAGAAGTGGGTATTTAGGAGACAGGGGGGTTCTAATGAAAGATGCTATTGAGTTGTATTATGGGAAATGTAGGATACAGCGTCTATGGAGATTGACCCATACTAGGAACTAAAACTCAGGATATCTCAGCCTCTGACCATTCTTTTTTTAATGTCTCCTGTAAGTCCCACAACCTCATGGAAGTGCAATACTAAATTCATGGAGTACCCCTTTAATTGTGCTCAAAGCAGCAACTCTTTTGTCATTGGTTCTACACTTAATGTTGTGTTCAGATCAGGTCATTTTCTGAAGTCTCTTGATTCGTAATTTCCTCTGCTAATTCCAGCAGAAATCGCCTCATGCAGCTTTCATTCATTGGTTGTGGTATGTGGGCTTGTTGAGATGCTTTTTTTACGAGTTTTGCTCGTCTGTTGTGTCGTCGCCCCAAAACGTGCAATAGATGTATTCTGTAGTTTTCAGATAATGTAGGATTTTATTCACTAATCTTAGTATTACTTCAGTTAAATGATTTAAGTCATAGCTTTTGATTCTGGTAGTGGAGCTACAGCTAAACACCGCCATAACTGTGTGTGTGCGAGTCACATGTGTGTTTGCACATTAGCATTCCTCTCCACCACAACTCCTTCGAGAGGATGTGCTCAGATTAAAACCTTCCCTCTCATTGTCTAATGAGTTGCACAAAGCTATTTTTAATAGCCCCAGAACCTGAAGTACTTTGCTGGTTGATGCCATTTTGATCTCAGACTTCTAGTGGATTAACTATTGCAATAAGTGCTTTAGGTGACGGTACTGAAAATAGATTGGTTTTAACTGTTTAGATGATGGGGCAAGGCATGAAAAAAGTGCTCAGTTGCCTTATGCTAGGACTTTTAACCTCCCAAATGACAATTGCATCATTGATAACCTTAAGTTGTTGCAAGTCCTTCACTAGGTCTTCTCCTCAGAATTATAAACTCAGCTCCAAGTCTTGTTCAACAACTGGCAAATGCATGCATCCAACCATTTTATTTGCTTCCAAATGAGTTGTATTTTCTTCTTAATGACCTTTTCTTCTTTGTACTCAGGATCATCTTCTACTTCCTGCCACCAACCACAACAAAGGAAGTCGACCCAAGATGTCTGTGGTGTTGCCAGCCATGAACATAAACGGTATGCACTGCAGCACAGACACACCAGTTGGGGAGTTTGATCGCTCAACACAATGTAACAGATGAGAGGCAAACTGGGAGGAGATTCAGAAACACGTCTCCCCACAAGAATGCATTACTTGTGGCGTAAGACACTTGTAAGGAAAAACCTCTAGGACCAAAATAGAGCACTTTTGCTTTTTAAGCCTATTAAGGTGATATTGATCCTTTTTTCATCTATGCTGCTATTTTGTTTTCCAAAGTCTACCTTCTTGGATCGAGAGTGTGTGTTGCCTGTTTAACTTAAATTAAAGTTTCTTTGTAGGTTTTCTTTGCCAAAAGGTTTCTTTGATATCTGGCTTCTTGTTAGTAGAAGGTCTTTGCTCCCTTGGAGCCCTTTGTGGTTTCTGTCATGTCCTTCAGCCTCTGATTATACTCTGCGTTGCATTTGCGTTGCAATGCTGTTAAGTGTTTGTACAGCCACTGGCCGAACCACACACAGACACAAACGTTAAGAAAATATAGCTTTTTCAATGTGGTCATTTCCTTTTTGCTTAGATCTTGTACTGGAAATAATTAAGTTGAGGTCTGGGCAGAGACTTGTGTATTTATTATTATTATTATTATTATATTAAAAATCTAATATTGTTATACCCTTATGCTAGCCTAAAAACATAGTGAGACCACATCTTTGTTGTCATCACTACAAACATAATTGCTTCAATTGCTGGCTTTACATCCATCGCCCATACAACAGTTTTTACTAACAAGACAAGACAAGACAAGAAGCGTACAAAGCACCTAAAACAAAATCCAAGCTGGTATCATCCAGCTCTGTGGTTCCAGTCCAAGCTGTGCCACTTACAGGAAAGGAAAGTAATAGCATGTACAACTTTGACTCGTCTGCCTCCTGCATTCAAAGCAGAGTGTTGCAACTGCGCTCTGTTTATGTGGTTATGTACGTTTCACTTTTCTGTTAAATACTGGCGAGAGACAGAGTTCACGCTGCTCGTAGTGTCGTTATGTGTCCTCTTCAGCCTGCTAAATGTGAGTTTGTGAGCGAGTTACATGCCAGGTAGGAGTAGTTTAGCCAAGAAGTCATCAATGTAGAATTATTAATCCAAACATAGAGGATTTTTGGTCCTTGTGAACCCTTGTGAAAATGTGAAAAAACATTCACTGTCATTGTCGCACGTGATGGCTGCATGCTAGTGATGAAAAATTACTTTCAAGCAAATATAGGTCCTCTTCAGATTGCAGAGCAGGGACATAGCTCATCTAGATTACTTCATTTCCTCTTAAAGAGAACAATTGCTGTCCACAGCTTGTCATAGTGGGTGGCAGTCAGAGTGCACTTGGTTGCGGTTTGGGGGGGGTGGCGGTTTCCACCAGCCCATTTGAGAAGCAATCACCCGTTTATTTGACCGCTTGCCCTCAAAAACAAACCCATCCTAAACATTTAAACACTGGTATACATGAGGTACACCTCAGTATCTGAGAACTAATCTGCAAAAACCTTCGATGGGCACATTTGTTGCCAAATTGTTTTTTACGAATAATTTAAGTACACAGATGTTTTTGATTTCCATGAGCTCATCATAGCTTTTCTCCATGGTTCTTAGATCTGCTGGATTATCAATACAGTATGTCAAAGTCAGGTCATCAGAGATTTCAGTGGAAAGAAGTCTTCTGTGTCCAAATACTGCAGTTAATTATCAGGTGGCTTGATATTCACCAAGCCTGCAGGACAGTGAACTGAAAGGAAACCTCTTGTGTTTATGTAGGGTGTGAGCAATTATGAAGACAGCCTGTTGTTGTTGGCTCTTAACCTGGCATTTTTATCAGAACTCTTCTTGTTCTTCCGTTATCTCCCTGTCTTGTCTGTGGCAAAGCACCAGCAACAGATTTGGTTAGTGATTCAACCAGCTCTGAGAGGAGTGAGTCAGTGGAATATGAGCCTCTTACTCAGCAGGGAAGACATGGCCATTGGGAAATAACTTTTTTTTTTCTGAAAGGGTGGTGTTACAGATGAAGATTGATGAAGGTAAACATTGTTCTTGGTTGGTCTTGTCAGAGAGGAATGTTAAAGTTCGTGCTGGTCAGATGGCCCATTGAAATAGCAGTAAATAGTGAAATCCAAGACCTCCTTTTCAGCTAATTGTTGAAATGGCCAAACAAAGGCGGCATTCAGGGAGAGATATCGGGTCTGGAAAGATTCTTGTTGGCTCAAGAAAGGGGTCTTCGATTTGCATGATCTGTCATGGATGACTGCAGTTGGCCGCAAATTCAAAACATTGTTTTCTTCTGTGCTTGTACCAACCAAGTATTTTCCTGCTCGTTTCAGGCGTTGGTGTGTTTGCATCTAATGTGTTGGCTGGACCATGTGGTATCTTTTAGAGAGAGGACTAACAGAAGTTTTATGTTAGCACAGATGCATTTACAGTAGCTTCAGTTTCAGATGCCACAACAGCTCCTTCTGGTAGTTCCTCATTGACCTGACAGCGAGGACTGTAGTTAAAAACCAAGCCAACAGAGGCTGACATAGAAAAGAAGTGGTGGTGGTGATTCTCTAGTGGCGCAACACCCGCGTCGTCCTCCCTCCTTCGACATATGAAACTCCATGTGTCACACATATGCCAGAATTCAAGTAGCATTTGAGATTTATGTTGTCTTTGTTTGAAACTTTGAAGTGATTAAGTGCAAATGTACATATTTAGCTGGGCGAGACCCTTAGAAAGCCAGAAACACTGTCCTCTTTCTGGAGCATTATTGCTCCACAATGGAGGATAATTCTTTCCAGCTCCCTGTTGCTGCTCTCCTTTAGGAATGCCTTCCTTCTCCAGTCACTAAATGGTTTTCATCTGGAGGAGGTGGATAGACTCTGCTAATCTGGAGTGAGCATTTGGTCTGTCTTGGTCAATAACTGAGCATCGAAGATAGAGACTTTGATGTAAGCCGTCGTCTGTTTCTGTCTCGCTGCGTGTCCACGGTTCAGGGGCTCTGTTAAAGTTACTTGACCTTGACGTCCTTGATTCTCTCTGAAAACGTATCTGGCTGAGCAGCGGCTCCTCATAAGGACTGAAGGGTGTGTTTATTTAATGATCCTCTGAGTTTGAAAGTAGCTCAATCAAGTGGAGGAGAGGAATGTTTTGGAGATTACATCATTTACAGGTGGATCGACCGTGGGAGACGCACTGCAGTCTATTTTTACTTCTCTGAGATTGTACATGTGCACTGTAGCAGCTTTCACTGGGGGTTCAAGGTAGAGCTCCACCCCACTGAAGGAGTTGGGGGTCAGATTTTCCTACTCCTCTAATCTAAACAAACATCCCCACCAGTACCCTGAAAAGGAGTCTTACCAACCAAAATGTTTAACCCTTGCACAAGTTGGAATTTATTTTTGCAAGGATGCAAAAATAAATTCCAACTTGTGTAAGTGATTCTTTGCCTGAGTGACTCAATTCTCTATGTGTAAGCTAGTTATTAGCCATGCTAGCTGCATGGCTCTGTTGATGGCAATGTCAGTCGCCTGTCCACCACTTTAGTACAGACTGAAATATCTTAATAACTATTCGATTGATTGCAGTGAAATTTCGTACAGACGTTCATGGTCCCCAGACGATGAATCCTACTGACTAGTGATCCGATGACTTTTGACATTTTTGTTTTTTAGTAAAATGTTACAACTATTGGATGGATTGCCATGGAATTTTGTTTAGATGTTCATGTTCCCCTCAGGATGAATTGTAATAACTTATACCTTAACTTTTCCTCTAGGGGTTCATAAGGTCAAAATTTAAAATGTTCCTGTACTTTGCTTTATCATTAGATACCTGCAAAACTAATGACATTCCCATCAGCCTCAGCGGTACTTGGTTTTTAGTGCTAATTTGCAAATGTTAGCATGGTAAATGGACTGCACTTATATAGAGCTTTTCTATCTCAACAGACAAAGCGCTTTACAATTGGCCTCTCATTCACCCATTCACACACACACACTCACACACCAATGGCGACATAGCTCAGTATGTCCATCAGGAGCAACTTTGGGTTCAGTGGAGGAGGAGGGGATCGAACCCAGAGATTAGCGGACGACCCGCTTTATCTCCTGAGCCACAGCTGCCCCAACACACTAAACTAAGATGGTGAATATGGTGGAGAATATACTGTACATGCTAAATGTCAGTAGCATTATCATTGTGAGCATGTTAGCATTTAACTTAAAGCACTGCTGTGCCAAAGTACAGCCTTGTGGAGCTGCAGACTCTTTTAGTCTTGTCATTGCCTGTGAGATTCTTGGCTAATTTTCTATTAAACATAGCTTCATTGTTCAACATTGGCTTGTACATTCCATTGTAGAGCGTCCTAATCATTCATATATTTTTTAAAAAAAATTAATAAAAGATGAGCATATTGGTGGAATTTTCCGGATCAAAATTCTCTGAAAATTGGCTGGATTATTAGGTTATGTGAATGTTTAACTTGCCTAATTGGCATCCTATTAGACCCGTATTTAGTTTTATTGACCCAAATCTTGTGATTATACTTGCTGATGAATCGCTTCCTTTCTGATATTAATAAAAAGCGTCCTTCATGAACATGTCCTCAGAGTTTGTGCCAGTCTGGCAGCCACCACCCTCCCGAGATGCACTCTCAGGTTTCCTCAAATGTGTTGCTGCCAGACATCAGGGTTTTATCAGCACACACCAGCTCACTGTGTCGCTGAAACTTTCTGGATCATCTCCAGATGGCACCTAGCAAAAGGGGGAAGGAGACCACGCAGAGCAGGACAGTAGATTTGGCAGCTTCTTCAAAGAGCTGCTGTTTGAAGTGGCTGTGCGTTTCCTGTTTCACTGTTGAGGCTTCTCAAGCAGTTGGCTGAATAGAATTGAGACATTTTGGTAATTTGGTGAAAGGTGGATGTAAACAGTGCAGGGAAATTAAATGCGAGTCTTCAATTTGGATAATGAGGTTTGGGGGGTTTTAGATTATGGCCCACAAATTACAGTGTAATTATTTTGTAATTATTGCAGAGGCAGGGGAGCTGCAGAGTCGGGTGAAAATCCCCTGTGGGTTCATCACTATGAGCGACCCCTTTCACATTACATATTCATATTCATTTGATCCATTGTTAATAAAAGATAGTGATTAGTGCAGCTTTAATATTTATGAGAGATTAATTTTGGTATGACAATTTTTATTAGGGGACACTTTAATAATTTTAGAATACAGTTATGTAGTTGAGTAGTAAGTACATGGGGCAAAACAATTAATACTTGGGAAAAATTGTGAAAGTAGTCCACTGGAACGGCTGATTTAGTAGGCCACTGTTTGTATGTTCTTGGATTGGTCACTGTATAGTTATGAGTGTTTGATACAAGATATGTGGGCTGTAATACGAAGTCTGTTGTCTTCTTTTTCTGTGTACTTGGATGGAGTAAAGTCAAGGTATATTGGCTGTAAAATTGCAAAAATAAATAAATGCAAAACTAAATAAAGCTAACTTTAAAATGACTGGCAAACTCTTGCACCTACAAACCCACATGGTGCTTTCACTGCCCAAGGCTGCTGCCTCCTGCCCACTGCTGCATCTCTGCTCAGTTTGTTTTAATAATGCAGTTATCATTCATAAATTATTTTAAAATATTTTGAGAAAAAATTAACACAGTAATAAAGCTACAAATCCTTCAAAAGTACAAAATGATTACCCTTTTTATTGAAAGACCTCTTGCTTTGTTCTTCCATGCTTGCATTTTGTATTAGTCATTATTTTATACGTCCATCATAATTTGCAGGATTGCCCTTATTCGTCCTCCATTTGTCCATGTGTTATGCATTTGGATTATGCATGTGACACGTTTCCGCACTTTGTGCTGCCTATCTGTTGGACTTGTATTTATTATTGGAATGAAATTAGCTGAGTGCTGGTATTGTCGGAGCAGTTCACTTTGAACTGAACAGAATCCACAGGCTTAACTGCAATAATGACAGGACCTTGAACCGAGGGGAAGGAAAAATCTGTTGTGATCTCATCAAGCTATATGAAGATACACAGAAAATAACTTTTCCAGCTCGGCTTCAGGCAGAAGATAATTTGAGATAGACATAGTGTGACAAAGAGCAAAATCCTAACCCAGAGGATGATTTCCAGAAATGTCTGTTCAAACACTGAAGCCATTTGAAAAGTTCCAGTTTCACTGCAGGTGCAAAAGAGGAAGTTCAGCAGCAGATGAAGTCATACTCAGCATAACGTCTACTAACCATCTAATGATATGAACATGCGTGGAGTCTTCCGGCTGCAAAAGGAGCTATTGTATTGTCACAGTACGATCTGATAAACTCCCTCTGCGTCTAAAGCATACGCCCGTGGAAATCCTGCGGAGAACCAGAAGAAGCTGATGTCTTGCACAGGTGTCTGGAAAAAGACTGCAGCTTTTAAACAACCTGCAGCGCTCTCAGGCATTTTAAAGACACCTACAGCTCCATTTCTGGGTCATATACGAGTGCACTAAAACTGACTGAGATGTGTTTGGCTTGTGTGCTCCATATGGGGAATGTTGATATCATCTCGACTCTCTCGCCGACGTACAAAGGAAGCCACGAGTTTTTAAGTTGTCTGTTAATGTAAATGCACAAGGGATCCCTCAACATGTTGTTAATAGCTTTTTCTAGCAAAGAATGTTACAAGCGTGTCCACTTTAAAGGATGTTCTTCCCCCAGGCTGAGCAAAGTTAGGTTGTGGGAGACCATAAACCAAGAACCACGACATTGTCTCAAGTCCAGCATCTTTTTCCAAACTTGAATTTCCCCAGATAAAGCCAGAGTAATTACTTTACAAGTCAAACCTCAGGATGACCTTGTGAAAATGTATTTATCCTCAATAACGAGCTTTGTGTTTATCATCGTACTGTACACCATCTGCGGTGTGTTGCCTTCTCTGGGTTTTTTTTTTCTAACACAATAGCCTGACTCATCAACATCGATCACTTTGCTGTCCCTCAATCTTGCCAGAGTTTCTTCTTTGAACACGGAGCCTGAAGGATCCTGACTCATCACCAGCGATCGCTCTCTCTCTCTTTCTCTCTCCCACACTCCTGCCAGAGTTTCTTCTTTTTCTCCTCTCAAATTTGCATGTCCTGCTCTTGTTTAGGGCTGTTTTGTTTATCTCTATGAGGGAGAAATCCAGTATGTGACTCACCTCTGGACTCCAACCCGGCCTCCACCCGTACTCGCTGCGGTTCTCAGCCCCCCAACTGCCTCAAAACAGAACTGCTTTACCAAAATAAAATAAATACTCTCTTATCATGTCTTTCTGCAAGTATGACAAAAAACCTGCCAGTAACAATGATGATGAATACAGTTTGGTGAGCACTATTAGTGTCTTGAGTTGATTAAACTTTAGCTTTTGCCGATAGAGCAAATGCACAAATTCATCTACAGTAACTTATTTATTTATGCATTTATTGACACATCGAGAACTAACAACCTTTTGCTTCCTCTCCTGCCATTACAGACAGCATCATAAGGGACAAACAGTACGAGGTGATGATGCAGATTGACTGTGAAGTAACGGACACCAGGATCCTCCACATCAGGTCTTCCACGATCCCACCTTTGCTCCGGGTCAACCACACGGACACGTTTTACCAGCACTCCCCGACCGACAACCAGGCCGCGCCTCCTGTCGGTGTGCTGATGGGGTCGGCTTAAGCAGCACCAGCAGCACCTGCATTATTTATAACTCCACCCAATTCATGAAGACAAAACAGAACACAAGACCCCAGTTAACACTTCTTTTTTTTTTTTTTTTTTGCGTGATGATGAAAGTATATTTTAAATCCGGTGTACTCCCACTGACTTCACGACTGTGATTTAGATTTGAATGAAATCCAGTCACTACAGTACAAAGGTAGCTCAAATTGTCAGCACCAGTCGGCCACATTCTTTATTAGGGCTGATATCCGGAGGTTGTCTGTAATAGGGTCCAAGCAGATACTAGCTCCTTGTGTGGCAGCACTGACTTCTCCCTGTAACCCCAGACGCCCCGCATAAGGGTAATTGCTTAGCGGCAGGGGGCAGAGCATTGAACCTTGAGTCACCCCGTCATAACACAAATACTTTTACCCCGTAGCAGCTCTCCTCAAGTCTGCTCTTTCTTTTTTTCACCTAAGATTAATCTCACAGGGAACTTGGCTAATTAAAGACAGAAAAAAAAGACGTTTGTGATATCAGTGTTGAGGAGCACAACAAATTCTGTGTTTGTATCTTAGCTACAAAATGGAGTGCTGTAGTCGTCTCTGTTACTCATTTGTTGTCTGTTTGCCTCTCTAAATAAGGCAAATTTTGTTTGTGAAATAGTAAGAGATGCCAGATTGATTACATGCAGCAACAGAGGCATTCAGTAAACTCAGGAAGTCAGATGATCTGTGAAAGCCAGCAGGCTAACCACTATGTTGTTGGCTGGTTTCCATTAATTTAAGCATTTCAGGTGCTCTGTTTTTAGCATTGTATTGATGAAGAATTTCAGTTCTTAATGTTTTGGTCTTCGCACTGTGCTTCTCTAAATATTGATGAACAGATTCAGATACGTTACATATTTATTTGTATTATCATGTAACAGTAATGGCAACTCCTGTGCTGTGATGCAGTTCACTCATTTCTGCTGTCAAAACTTTCTCCTGTCAAGATTTTATTGATTTTTTTTTTTTTAATTTTCTTTATCTGTCTAGTTATGCTTTGCAGGAATTTTATATTTTAATCGTCTACAGAAAACTAAATTACATATTGTATATACAATAATAAATGGTGGATTGGAAGGAAACATAATGTAAATGTTAGTACTGGTTTCTTTAGTGTCAGTAGTGGACATCGTGAGATTTTATCCCCAGAAAAATGTATCTTCATCAAATTTGTAACCCCTACTTAAACAGTTGAGCTAAAGAGGTCGATGTTTGACATGTAACCATTGGTGAAAAACATGGTTTGAGTCCTGACTTCTCCGTCCACGGGCTAAATTGCACTTTTATTTGGTGCACTTGAGCCTATATTGAAATTGCAACCTACTGGAAATTCTTTTTTAAAAACTGTGTGATGGAGTTGTATAATCTGATCGTTTTTAGTACTAATTTGTTGTAAAGATTTGCACTATAAATGCAGAACCTGGGAAGATTAGTTCTGGCTTTAAATGCCTTATATATTAATGTGTCTGTAACCTTGTTTTGACTACCTATAATAGGTATAAAACAACATGCTATACTTCCGTGTCTGAAAGTGCATTTCTTTTAGCTATATGATTGTAGATGGTTATGTTTTAGCTCAACAGATGCCCATAAAAATTGCTCAGAAAAAAACATGCCCTTTTGTTTTCTTAAGCCAGGCCGCCTGTGTGTGTAATTTTTTTCCCTTTTGGTTTTAAGAATATATTTGATTCACCGCATCCCAGTACTCACTGTTGGGACAAAGCAAGAGTACAATTAAAAACTTGTGAGGTTTTGTTTTTTGTATTCTACTGTGTGCATAAACCAAAATAAACACTGGATTTTCTCTAACTATACCTTTGTGTGCATCCTTTAAATCCTATAACTGCAATATTTTATTTTTTGTTCAGCAGGTATAATGTGACTGTTCCTGAGTATTTTCTTCCACGGTAACTCAATTTACATCCAGTAACAATAGATTACAGGCTTGAACAATCATACTCTGTATGTCTGTACTCATGGTTTTTCTTTCTACCCTTTTGTTCTGCCTCGTTGTCTCCTATCGTCACAGTCGTCCAGTTGGATTAACACTCATAAACTGTAATTAAAGCCACTTGTGATTAGCCAAACAAAGAAGACATGTTATGTTAGTATTTTCAAACTTTATTGTAGTCTCCTCAGAACAGTCTGATATGGAGGGAGTAAGTGCTTTCACAAGACAAAGGTCGACAGCAATACCTTACCACGCAGAGGACCAGTGGCATATGATGCAAAGAAAAATGTAATACAAAATAATGTGTATAAAACAGAAAATGTCATTTGTCCACATATTTGGGGATTTGTTCAAGAGTATGCCTCTATGAACTGGTTCTTGTGAATTGTTAAAGCGTTATTTGACCCAAGACATGAACTTATTCTTTCTACATTCATTTATCTCATAGGGCTTTTTTACAGTATTACAATATATACAGTACAACTTGATGTGTTGACTGAGGATCAGGCTCATTTATTTCAGGTAGAAATTAAAAAAAAAATCTTGATAAGAACAAAATTTAGTCACAATATACTGAAGTACATTTGTACATTTGGCCCCAATTTGTCTCCATACTGAAGGCCATGTGGACTGATCTACAATCCATTCAAACCATAGAATTAACTTTTTAAAAAACTACTGTCAAACCCTTACTAAGGATCTACATAGGCAAACTTAATGTTGTATGTGACTTGGTGTCCGTTGTCCCACGCATACAAAACACCCTCTTTGGGATTGTAGTCAATCTGCGTGGTGTAGGTGTAGTTGTTGGTGAAGGGCATTCTGGGAGTCATCTGAGTGTTTGTGTGCGTGTCGAAGGCGTATTCCAGGTTGGCGTCCCTTTTGTTGTAGCTGTCAACAGCGTACAGGACGCCGCACACGACGAAGCAGTTCCCGTAGTGGTTTCTCCTGAGCCCGGTTCTCCAGGTGGTCTCCCTCTGCACGCTCAGGTCTGAGGGGTTCAGTCGACTCAGAACTATCACTTCCTGTAAGAAGCCCTCATCATCCAGTGCCGGGTAGATGATCCACAGGCCACTCTCGTCCACGGCAAAGTCGACGTCCGAGTGGCTGCGCCACTCCCACGGTGACGACGCCTCCTCGAACAGAGCATCATGCAGCAAGGTCCAGGCGGCCACGTAACGCTGACGCAGGTCATACTTGATGATGTCTCGGGAGAAGGCACGGTTGTAGTAGAAAGCCCCATCGTAGACCACATGGCCTGTTCCAATCCAGTTGTAAGGAAGCTTGTATGAGTTGGTAAAACGGCCTGGAAAGGATAAAGAAGAATGGAGAAGCATGAGATTCATCAAAGAAAATGAAAAACAAACAGTAATTTAGTGAAAGCTTTGACTACTTACCTGCTTTGAAAACCTCCAGGTTACGGAACTCCATAAGGTTATTCCCGTAATAGAAGTTTGTGACATAAATTTTGTCATTATCAGACTTTGGATCCTTCATCCATGCTCCTTCATTCCTGCCATAGGTGTTGTGAATTACTGGGTCTGAGATTGTTGCCAAAGTGTCCTTACACTCCCCTGCGAAGGAGTAAGAGAGCCATGAGTGAGGATTTAGAAGCAGTTTAACATTATCCAGACCTACCTCAAAGAGTCTGAAAATAATTAGAGGCTTTTGTTTTAACCAGCTTGAATCACGGAAAGGGTGAGGTTGCCACAAAGGACTGAGCGCTGAAATACAAAGTTTACTGTAGAGTCATATAACAATATCAATTTAATATTTTTCTAAATAACATCTTTCATAAGAATATGAAAAGAGTTAAGGCATGATGTCAGTCCTTTCCATGTGGTATTTCAAACTAATTACAGAAAACGTTTACAAGAAAATTCACAGGATATTTTTGGCAATATCTTTGGTGGTAAGCTCTTGTAAGTACTTCCTAAGGTGTTTTTTAGCCACTCTAGCAGCGTGGCTCTGCGGGGTTGGCAATGTCGGTCTGTCCGTTATTTAGTCAGTCGGTCCACCACTTTGGTTCAGACTGAAATATCTCAACAATTGGATGGAGGAGCCATGAAATTTTGTTCAGACATTCATTGTCCCCAGAGGATGAAGTCTGCTGACTTTTGTGATCCCCTGACTTTCTACTCTAACGCCACCATGAGGTTGATATTAGATTTTTAGAGAAATGTCTCAACAACTTTTGGATGGATTGCCATGAAATTTGGTACAGATTAATCTGTGGTGCCAAGAATATGAAGCCCACTGACTTTGGTGAACTTTTTTTTTTTTTTTACGTCTAGCGCCATCATCAAGTCAAAATTTTAAATTATCCAATACTTTGGTTTATGACCAAATACCTACAAAACAAACAACATCCATTCATCAGCCTCAGCTGTGCTCCGTGTTTAGTGCTGATTAGCATGCTGGCATGCATGCTAACATGCTAAACTAAGATGGTGAACATGGTAAACATTGTACCTGCTTAACATCAGCATGTTAGCATTGTCATTGTGAGCACGTTAGCATGCTGACATTAGCACTGAGCTCAAAGCACCGCTGTGCCTACTAAGTACAGCCTCACAGAGCCGTTAGCATGGCTGTAGAGTCTCAGTCTTGTTTCATTGCACCTTGTTTGCCACTTGCATATCAACATGTCTTGCACTGTAACATATCTTTTCTTGCATGAATGCATTTGGTATTGTTCATTAATAGCAAAACGGACATTTATTTATATTAAAATTTCAACTTGGCAAACATATGATCGGCCTCCCCCTCATTCGACATATAAACTCAACTTACCGGATTTTCTTGAAGTTGATTCCTCCTGCCTTTGCATTGGCTCGTCTAATTCTGGGTGTCCCTCCTCCAGCTCTTCCTCATCCCAGCTGATTTTGTATTTCCGCTTGACTTGAGCAGCGTGCCTGGTAGTGGTAGTAGTGGAGGCAGTGGTGGTGGTGGTGGTGGCGGCGGCGGCTGAAGAAGAGGTAGTCACAGGTGTGGTGATAGGCAGAGAAGTGTGGGGAGGCAAAGTGATCATTTTCTGTGTGGTAGGAGGCAAAGTTGAGCCTGAAAAGAAGGTGGATTCAGTTTCCTCTCCTGGTGTTGTGGTAGCAGCCTGTGTGGAGGTAGCTGTTGTGGAAGCTGTTGTGGGGTGTATTGGTGGAGAGGTCGGGGCAGCATGGGTTGTGATGGTCATAGTGGAAGTTGGGCTGGTAGTTGAAGCCTCTGTGGCTGGGTTTGTTGCAAGTGTGCTTGAATGAGCTGCAGTACTGCCAGCTATGGTTTGCATTTGGTCTTTCACCTCCAGGGTAGAGGTTTCCATCATGGTGGTTGGTATATTACTTGTTCTGAATGTTGGTACGATTTCCTTTGTGGCTGTATTTTCAGAGGGTTGGGATGGGTTCGTTGTAGTTTTGGTTGTTTCCTTGGCAGTGACGCTTAAAGAAGTGCCGGACGGTTCAGCCATCAAAGGGACTGGCCACTTAGATATTCCAGCAGTGACTCTCTGAGTAGTCTGAGGTGCAGTGTCTGTGGTCCTGGTTTTTTGAGTGGTAGTGGTTGGTTCAAACGTGACAGGTGTGTCACTCTGTACATCTGTAGACACGTCCACTGATGTGGTTCCAATAGCACTGATGAACTCATGAGTTTTTGAGGTGGGCTCAGTATCTTTCGGCTTTGTTGATTGGCTGGTCTTCTTGGAATCGTGCAAAGGACCTGCTGTATTCGGTCGGAGTGATCTTGGTCCCGCCCTCGTCCTGGGGCGGGGGGCTCTGTGTTGTAGAAGATTCTCCTCAATGAAGAGGTTAACTGGGCCATCACCACTGAATCCATGATACTCAAAAACTAAAAAAGGGAAAAGAAAAGATTTGGTCAAATAATCTAAGTGCCAAGTAATTTATCCAATTCCATCAAAATTGTTAAGTAAGTTGTCTCTGAACTCACAGATTACAGTGCAAACAAACAGTAGAAGCCACAGGATCAAACCCATTTGTAGCTACATTTCGGCAGTGGCCACAGCAGCTGACAGAGCAGCTCACAGATGGTCCTGACAGGCAGCGCAGGTAAGCACTAAGCTTTTGTGACTATCTTTCAATGTTCTAACATCAAGTAATGTAATGTGATTATCCATCCAAACCACTTATCCTGTTTCATGGTGAGTGTGGACGTATAAGGAAAAGTGGAAGGTATACTCTTTAAGCACAGCTGTGAATTGGATGATCACCTGATTATCATGCCACTGTAATGTGCAGATTTCAGATTTTTCTAAATCAGTTTTTTCTTAAGTTGTATACTTTTTTTTTTTATCTCTACTGCTGACCTTAAAGCTGACTGAGGGTTTGGCACTTACAGTTCTCTCCAGGTTCCCCGTCATCCGCCACCATCGGATCTGGCTCAGATTTATAAAAAGTCATCCCTCTGATGATCATTCCGTTGGGGCCAGTCTTCGACACCTGAGAAGCCTCCTTGTTAGTCACCTGAGGTTTGACCTCAATGATCTCAGCAGAACCATCTGTCTGTAGGAAGGACGGACTTTCCCCAATAAACTTCTCCTCATACTTTTCCTGTTAGTGGACAGATGGACACACAAAACTTCTATGAGGCAAAAACAAACTATACAGTAGGATGAGACCAATGCATCTGTTTGATTACATACTGGGACAATATTTGTCAATATCACCTTTTGACCAATGAGACAGAGATTTAACTAAAGAGTTTTAGCGTCACATGAGAGCGTGAATGCTGTTTCAGATGCACGTTCATCCTACCAAGAAAAGAAAAGTTTGAGTTGGAGCTCATTCTGTAGCAGGAATATGGGAAAAAAATAAAACAAGATTTAAAGAGTGTCACAATTAAATACACTAATAGTACAATGTTGACAATTCACTTCTTTGGCAAATAATTGCATTTTACTATTTAGTCTAAAAGGAAATTATACAACTATTGCACTGGTGGAGATCAAAAAAAACTTAAGCTTTGGAACAATAAGAGAAACCTAACAAAGTAAAATGTTTTTTCCAAGGATGTATTACTTTATTTCTTTGTTTAGTGAGCTTCTGGGGACATCATGACATCACTACGACAAACAGGGCAAGAAACGAGCAGTCAGACAATCACATGGACTGTTAACAAACCAGCAGTTATAATAAAAGGAAACTGTGTGCACAGCACAGCACAGCAGCTGCAAGAACAGCAGGTCAAAGCTGAACCAGGAAGTCAGTCTGTAAGCTGTGATTGAAGTTTACAATGGGCATTTTGGGTAATACTTGTACCTTCATTTTCTCTTCCAAATACGTTTGGTTAACCTGGGGTTTGTTTAAAACAAGTATGATAATCTGACGGCTCGTGTTACCTTCACTGTCTGACTTCTTTTTTAGCTAAGTAGCCACATTCGCAGATCTCAGCAATTCAATTGGTGAGTACAATGTTATTATTACTGATGGAAATGATGAGTGCAGCACAAGTTGCAGTAAACCTGAGTTTTCCTTTAATACAGAGAAATCCTGTCTCAAAAAATTTGATTTTGTTTTATTTTAGTTTCAGTTTTCATTAATAAACCTTGTTTTATGCTTCTTTCAAGTGCTCTTGTGAAACATATTAACCTAGTGAATCACTTGCATGTGAAGCCCAGGTCCACCCAACACTGCTGGACAGGCTCTCCAGTCACTGGTTAGAGGTCTGCTATTGTCCTCTGGGTCTGCCAAACCCTCCAATTACAAATAACTCTTTTTTCAATAACACATTCTTGGTCCTTAATCATGGAGACGATGATTTTATGAAGGAGTTTGTGGAAAGAACACGTAATTGTTCCTGTTGCTTTGAAGGAACACTTATGTGTTCAAGACTTTATGCTTTTACTGCTTCATCAGTCTGAGCAGCAACATGTGAATTCAATCGCTTCTTTTATGTGTGTTGCTAAATCAGCCAGAGCCTTCACAACTGCTTTAAATATACAATACTGAATATTTGTCTTACATTATCAATACAATATCGATGGATGTAACACAGGATAGCATCAAAAAGTCTTACCATGAATACGTTTATCAACTTTTTTTAAGCTGCATTCAAGTATTACATCACAGTAAGTTGTAATTTAATGTGTGTGAAATATGCACTTCAATTTGCAGCACATTATTTACTCAGTATTTATTAGATAAATCTGGTGGTTCACAAACGTCATTACCTCACATGAGGTGTTTAATTGTTGTTTAATTATCTGGTAAATACTATGAATTACTGTATAATTTGTTATCTTATTTAGTAATGATCTTAGTGTGACAGTAATTTTTTATAACATACCTGTTACAACTTTATTTTAGTAAAGAAGTTAATAACAATACTTATTATTCACAGTATGTTTGGTAGTGATAGCGGTGTAGTTATTAATATGTTACTATAGTACAGTAAAATAAAGAACTACCAATACCACAGACCAGCGTTCATAGCTCAGCCCCTTTCTTTACCTCTACGTTACTGACCCCGTCTGTTAACCCTGTGATATCAGTCACTTACCTCTGGGTTTTTATATGCTGCGGCGCTGCTGACCTCACTGAGTCTGTTCTTGTCCTGATGCCGGTGGGAGGGAGGGGTGGGGGGGCTTTCAGTCACATCTGCCTGGATCGGAGGGCTCTCCTGGGGCTTCTCTTCACCCTTGGTGTAGTTCAGAGACACTGCCTTCATGCAGTCATGGACAAATCAAGAGTCAAGATATTAACAGAAATACTGTGCATGTTTTTTTAAAATGGAAAATAGGCTGTAACCACCAGCAGTCATAATCACTAACAGAAGGAAAAAGAAAGAAAAAGTTCCAGTGGGGCGCCGACTATCTTGAGTTATTAATAGGCGATTTTCGCGGCAGACACTTTGACTTGTCATTAATAACACTCCGTTCTATTCAAGTGTCCCAGTAAGTTGTGACAGTGTGACAGTGAGCCAGCATGTACAACACCAGGACCCTGAAACTGAAGCAGCTAAATGGAATTCAGCCATCATTAATTTTATTTTCACCTGTGCTTTTCTTATTGTGGCATGTCAATACGTCTTCTGTGCTAAAATGGTTTCAGTGCACTAGATGCTCATCTCCCTTACACTTCCCAGAATGCACTCCTAAAATGCAATGAGCATCTTTGCTCACTAACTGTTAGTGACGTCACTACACCTCCACTTCTCCACAGTTGACCTTTTTCACACGTCAAACCAGGACACAGCTGAAACTAATAAAATCAATAATGGATACGCTTGATTTTATGAAATGCAGCTGTGTTTTCCATGCCAAGACAACTCTGAGAAAAGGGTCAGCGTCAGAAGCAAATGCAGCTACTGTCCTGACAGTTTGGACACCACAGCTTTCAGGTACAGTATATTGTATGTGACGGTATTATCAAGTGTTCTGCATTGTGCCGCAGGTGTGTCCCACTGTAACTCATCAAATTCATCTTCATTCGATCAGTGACCAAATCAGTGTTTTAAGTGATCACTCAGTGATTCAGTGAGTGACGCATACAAACATTTGTGTCACTTTTTTTTGTGGACTTCTGATCCAATTCAAGTGTAACAATTGTTGAAAGGCAAATTGTTCATTCCTGTTTATTTCCTGACTGAACACATCCTCACATTAAAGAATTCATACTGTAAAGCTTTAAGCCATTTCATTTGTACTGACACATTTACTATTTTACATAATGTAATAAACATTCGGTTAATATTTTCATCCTTTAATGATTTATTAAAAGTAATTTACTAACGTACCAATGGAAAAGAAAAGACCAAAGAAGGTATTTTGTTGGCCCATTATAACAGGTCAGTCAGCTATTCTTAAGAAGGGTTCAATACTTGATGGAAAACCTGAGCACTCCTTCCAGGTCCAGCCCCTAATAAATCTGAAAACTGGCCCAAAGAATGTGTTTTATTGAACCCACTGAATCCAGAAGCCACCAATATAAACACACCTGCTACCACCAGTGTGCTTATGCTATACCAACATATTTGTGTATAACAACAACCTGTACCTTTTCAATGTGTTCCACGCGATCCAGGAGCTTATTGGTAATGGAGTGCAGCTTCAGTAGATCCATGCCATAGAAGGAGCCCTCCAGCAGCTCAAGGATGGTGGACAGCTAGAATGATCAAGTGGATTCCATCAAAAGCCTTTACCAATTCAATACATGCCATGCGTAAAATTGGCCTATCCCCAGCGCATCCAAACTCTGAGTCTCTGTTTGTGGATCAAATGTGGGGCTATCCTTCCCTGAATTTGATAAAACTTGATATCCATGCCCCCAGGCCTCTCTAGAAATCAACAGGCGAGCAAGACAGCAGGCCTTTGGAGCAAATTGGATTTAATGTGTATTGGAGGATCTGTGGAAAACGAAAAGGATGACACTTCACCTTGACATTCTCTTTTCCAGCTTCCCTAAGTCTTTTCAGCCTGAACTCTCCCTCGCATGGGTTGACTGCTGACGGAGGAGCCATGCAGGCGCACTTGCACTCTGGTCCAGATGTGATAGTCTCCACAGTGTAGAAGTCCTGCATAGCGGCGCTCCCTTCTTCTATCCGCCGGCAGGCGCTCCTGCTCAGGGGTCTGACAACACATTTACACCGACAGTCAGAGCCTTCCGAGAGGGCTTTCACTTTGTCATAATCACCCAGCAGCTACAAAGAGAAGAGGACGGATGTATTTTCCACCACGCTCAATCAAAAAATTTTTACTCACGAAATGATGAAGTGTCCACAAAACATGTGAAGTAAAGAAAATAGATTATTTCCTCCTACCTTGGAGAGAATGCTCTCCTGGCCATCTATCTCCTCCTGCAGCAAGTCACTTTGATCTGCCTTGCTCTCAAGTTGTGGCCTGGGATCTTCACCCCAGGTCTTTGGCGCTGCAGAGCCGCGTGGAATAAGCGCACAGCACATCACAAAGACAATGCATAACTTATACATGTTGTGAGGCTCACTGAGCGCCGAACAGAGAAATAATCTTGCAAGTGTGCTAGCAGGCACTGCCTGTCACCAATTAATTTAGCTGCCGAGAAAATGTCATAGCCTGCTTCTGTTCCAAAATTAGAGAGGTGTCTCCAGAAGTGCCATCAGACAGCGAGATTAAGCTTTATAGCGCGATGTCATCTTTTTCACTGTCACAGTGAACGCGGCGTGGAGAAACCGTGCACTCTGTGAGAGAGCAGCCGGCATCTGCTGCTAGAGCAGCGCTGACAGGAGGCGGACCTGATCGAAGCGGCAAGGAGGAGTTGAACTGCTTCAGACAAACATGATGTGCAGCACAACTATTATTAGTCATTAGTAAAAAAAAAATCGCTGAAACGTCATTCTAATTAACACTGAACTTGCAATTACAGGTTGTAAAACATATTTCGAGGTCAAGTACAAAGTAGCAGCAGCATGTTCCGTATTGATTTTCTGCTCCTCAGTCGCCTCACAGCTGCACACTTTCAGCTGTGGATTTGCTGCCCTCTAGCTGCAGCAGTGTTCACTCCACTGACAACAAAGAAAGCATCGGAATTTATTTGTTTATTTGTACTTTAAGGCACATTCAGTTTATGCACTTATCTATTTATTAATTACTTCCTGTAATGCCATACGTGTATATGTATACAGAAAATGGAACACGGGAAGTTCAGTTAAGGCACGTGGTGCCGTGTAGGTTTGTGAATCCAGAAAAGACATTTGTCATAAAAATAATAAACCCTGTGTTGTGATACCAAAAGAACAGTTGTGCCTTTTAATTCCTTATGATCATTATCCATAGGAGAACAATCAAGTCTGACATTAAATAACATTAAAATGTACACAAATTACCATTAAAATTGCACACTGTCAAATCCACAAAGTCCCCAGCTGAATCACTTTTCATTTTGCTATTTTTGTCTATAATTATATTTGATCCAAGTACTTAAACAATAAAGCTCCACAGCCTTTTTGTCAAACGTTTTTTCATGATGAATGTCCACAGAAATTCTTACAAATATCCCATAGCATAATCTTAAGTGTCTTATTTCTACTTGATGCCTTCCCCTGTAGTGAGCTTCAAGAGGAAACCTTTGGGTCTTTAAAACCATTACCACTAGCCTCAGAATGACTAGTAAGTCACCCAGTAACAAATCTGATAGATAGGCGGTAGTTTAGTGCAAGAGTGATTATTTATGTCCCCTAGCATCCTTCATGTTCGATCCTTTCCTCTGCCGCCACAGGAAGGATGAGGTGAGAAATACGACTCCACAGTCCACCGTACTTGTCAAGGTCCATCCTGTCAAAAGATACAGGATGGCCATCAGAGAGGAACTTCTTCTGAAGATGGTCGTCCACCATCTCCTCCACAATACTCAAACGACTGTTGGCAGGAATCTCCTCTTCTTCCCCCAGCAGTACTGTGAACATCAGACAAGTCTTCTTGTAGGCGGCGTTCTCGTGGTCGCAGTAGCGATAAAAAATTAGGGTGGAGCCTGGAGGCAGCTCTTCAAAGCGGTGAATGACAGCCACGGGTTTGTCTCCTTCGAAAGCTCCCTGCAACCTGCTGTCGATGTCGAGTTTGACCTGGTCGCTGTCCTGACTGGCTATGCTGGCTCCATCAATGTGGAGGACGGAGGCATTGAGGGCAGACGAGAAGGCGGAGGACAGGGCACTAGCCAGGCAGTGTAGTGTCTTCTCGGCTCTGAGGCCCGCAGTCAGGATCAGACTGACTGGCTCTGTGGGCTGGGCTGTCTGGAGGTGCCTCAGAAGGTGGATCTTGCTCCTATTCCAGAGCTCAGCACGCTGGTTGGGGAACTGAGTCTTTACTTTCTCCATCTCCCTGCGGAAGATGTCTATTTTCTGCACATCGTTTTTCTGAGGTGGAGACTCAGGTGTGAGGAGATAATGCACCAGGATGGCAAAAACAACCCCTATACACACTATCAGGTATCTTCTACTTCCTATGGAGAGAAGGCACATGTGTTGTCTCAACAAGTGCTTTATAATTAATTCATAAGTTATTTATAAGTGTGTAATCATGTAATACACAACATACTATATTTCTTAAATGACAATCACTGAGACTGTTAGACCTTGGTTGTCATTTGATTCAAAAGTTTTACTTCGGCCTAGTAATCACGATGACACTAAAAAGAAACAAGAGAAGATAAAGCATAAGGAAAAAGTAACAAGATTACCTCCAGTAACCACTGGAACTATGGGTTCAGTAGTCTCATGAGTAGTCGGGCCAATGGTTTCAACATCTCTCTCTTCTTCAACTGAGATTTGTTGTGGCAATGGTGTCTGTGAGGCTGGCTTCTCCTCTATATCCTTTTTTTCCTCAGGAGTTAAAACTGTTACCGGGCCACTTCCATCATCTGACCAACAGGAGAAAAAATAAACAGGTTAACACAAACTACACTAAACACACACCCCAACCACCGCAAGTCACTTGTACAGCTACATGTTCATGCTCCCTCGCTGGCTTCCCACTAGTGAACACTGCCTGTTGTTTTAGACTAGAATGCCCAGAAGCTCAGCACCCCACATCAGAAAGCAAGCAAGGAAAAAAAAAAAATTCTCCAGTCATCGAAATTTTAAAAAAGTCAGACTCACCGTCTCCAGCTTCAGTGTTTGTGTTGTTAGCGCCTGGGGTTTCTTCATGAAGTCTAGTTTTGGGTCCATCTACTTGGTCATCCTTTCTTTCATCCACGGTCGGTGGAGTTATTGTTTCTGGTGCTTTATTTTCCCCAGTATGGTCTCCTGATAAAATTAGAACAGCAGAAATTAGAACAACAGCTCAAGCATCAGACAGTTACATTTTAAGTTGGATTTACAAAAAAAAAAAAAGGTGAGAATCCATCTTAAAACAATACTCACATGCCCACATGTACATTGAAAGGATTGTTAGTCGCTGTACTTATGTACTTATAATTTAATTAAAACTGTGACAAATGACACTTGCTAGAGGTCTGTAGCAAGCTTTCCCAAAGTGAGTAAAATATAAATGCCCTGACTCTTTAAAAAGAGTGAATACAATGAATAATAATGTCTGAATCATTTGTCATAACACTTTGATTGGAGCACTCACCGGACATCTCCTCACTTATCATGGTCGGATGCTCATTTCTCTGTGTCTCTCTGTTGTCACCATGATTTCTGCCATCAGCCTGAGGTGGTGGGGTGCTGTTCCCCTCCACATTGTGCACTCTGGCCTCATCTGGAGAAGAAGATCCTTCTGCAAGATGCACCCTCTTCTCTTCAGCTGAATCACTGTCTGTAGTAAAAACAGAAATCAAGTGTGATCTAAGTTATAGTCCGACTGAATGACTAATGTTTAATTTTCAGTTTCTAAGAAACCAATTTCCATTTCAATTCAAGATCTGGTATATGGCCATGAATGTATGTCTATAAATGACTATCTGACAGGAATGAAACAGTGGCATGATGAAACGATGGAAATGAAACACTGATATTATTCCATTTACTTACTTTTAACGTCAGCCTGCTCCAAGTCTTCACCCTTGTCGGTTTTAGTCTCTCTGTTTGTGGATGCAGATGATGAAGCTGAATCTTGTTAGGTGAGACAGAGGCCATATTTTATTAGTAGGCTACAGAAGATGCAGTAACACATTGGCAAAGATACATTGAACTACTGACCTTGCTTGAATATTTTACCTTCTGAGTGGTGCTGCTTTACATTCAGAGCAATATCGGCCTCCTCCTCTTTGGACTCATCAATTGCTGATACATTATCAGTATTTGTGGACTGTGTTTCTTCTTGCTTTACATCTGATTTTTTTTAAAAAGGAAATAATGACATATCAAGTAAATTTAAGCCACTGCTGTAAATGTTTAGCATAAATATACTAGGAGAACATAACTAATATCTAGCCTTTGTCATTGGTGTTTCAGTACCTGCTGTATGCTGGTGGGCGTCTTGCTCTGCCATGTCTTTGGATGGGGGCACTTCGCTCATGATGGATGGTGCAAAGCTGCATAAAAAATTGGTATATATAATTTGTTGCTACCGTATGCTAAAACACAAGCACATTTATTAGTGTTGGACAAATTCTCGTCACAAGTTCAAAGTCTCAAGTGATGTTGTAAAACAGGTTATGTAGGTTAGCATACCCGTCAACAGGCTGAAAGGCAGTCTTTCCTTATCTTTAAAACAGTCCTAACTCCCCACGTTTTCACTTAAAAATGATTTGAAACAGACAACATGCAAGGTTTCCGAAACTGTCAGCACGTAACAAAACAATTAAGGTTAAGTTACTATTCAAAGTTCAATTCACAGTTGGAGTCATTGGTTTGTCTGTTTCGATATTTCACAGGTTTTGCTAAATCATATCTAGGGGCTAACTTACAGCGAAATACGGTAGAAAATGGTGAGGTTAGCTAGTTAGAAGCGCTGCTATCAAAATTTCCTTACCGGGATCGAAGCTAATGCATAAATACGTAAATTGTTGGTTAGCCAAGTAACGTTAGCTAGCAGGTTAACTGACAGACAAGTTAGCTAGCTAAGATAGTCAACTGAGAGATGCTATTTTAGCCAACAGTTAGCAAAATAATACATGGCTTTAGTCTGTAAGAATTGCCTTGGTGTAACTTAATTAACCTATTAACTAACTAAGTGGTTACTTCTCTTACCAACCGTACTCTAGATCACATCGCCTTGGAATCTGATCAAAATAACACTTCCTTCCGGCTTTGACAGTTGCGTGTATCGTAGATCACTAACGTTGGGCGGAACGTTCAGCAGTGCTCGAGTTTCTATGGAGGCAACTAAATGTGGAAGAACGTATTTCCGGATAACGTTGTGCTGTCACAAAATGTTTCCCCCAACAATTATAGGGAAGTCAGTTGCTTGTCTGTGTGTGGACGCGATTTTTCGTCGTATTGTTTGATAGGTGTTTTTGGCATCGCTCGAGTTGTAGTTAATCACAAATGGATTCCAGCGTCTCTGAAAATACGGTGTCCCGCACCTTGAGACGATCGACAAGGCAGGCATCAGGTCACGTTAAAGGTGAGCAAATTGACTATTATGACAACTAGCTAGCTTAGCCCTCGAAGCTAGCTGTCTTCAGCTCACTCAAAATTTAACAACAAAACCCCTTGAATTTCTTGTTTAACTAACGTTAGCTGACTTTACCAGTGTAGACTATCCTCAGAAAAGGAAATTGCAAGCAAATGAGCTGTATGTTAACGTGTAGGAGTTATTTGGCATTTTATTTACTCTACAGTAGTTGAGGACACTCACTCATAATAATAATAACTTTCTGCTCCTTACTTAGTATTGAGTTTTGAACCGACCCCCAGGGGTCCTCTAAAGAGGACCAAAAAGAGGTCAGAAAACCAAGCTCCTGTTGCAGCTGTCAATGGTTCCAAAGATGTGGAGAATGCCTCAGACGATGAAGGTGGGATGCTCCAGTTAACAGTATCTGCCTAGTTATAACGACGGTTAACCATCAGTCTGTTCTATACAGGGTGGTGTAAAAAAAAAAAAAAAAAAAAACTTTTATTTCCCACTTAACAGAGTCCCCTAGCAAGAAGAGACGGCATGAGACAGGAGGAGCAGTGGGCAGCAGTGGTGATGAGAATGAGATGGATGTCCAGGAATCAGGGGGTGATCTGGAGAAAAATGAAGACCAGGAAATGGATATTAGGCAGGACTCCTCTCTTGGCACCCATCATCCAAAAATATGCCAAGGTTAGGGCTGCAACTAATGAATATTTTCACTATCAATCAATCTGCCCATTTTTCCCATTATTTATTTGATAAACTCCACAAAAAAGTGAAAAATGTCAAATGTCACAATTTGCCTGAGCCCAAAGTGACATCTTCATATTACTTGTTTTATGCAACCAGTAGTCCACATTTTAAATGTATATCATTGACAATTATATAAACACAAAAAGGCAGCAAATGATCACACTTGAGAAGAATCACAAGATTATTATTATTATGGTTGTTTTACTATGATATTATTAACCTTTGATTCACAAGACCTCTTGCCACCATCAGATCTAATTCTAGTTTTATTTAAATCAATGTTTTTCCCTCTATAAATCAGGCGCCCTTGGAGATGTGAATTTATCCCCACTTGTAGTGCTTGGTGAGCGCTGCCGATCCAGTCATGCTGGATATGACGATGTAAACCGGATGAAAACCAACAGTGGTAGGAAAGCACTATAGCTTCATTCTGCATGATTACATCAAAGGAGGATAATACAGTTGTACTAATCTGGCTTGTTTGTTTTCAGTAAAACCATTAACAAAAGGACCTGTAGCCCCCTCCAAGTCTGCCACGCAAATCAGATCACCGGTGAACAGACATGATGTGCCGATTACTAAGACCACCAGCATGGCCGACTACCATAGGACGATGGAGGCCAAAGCCAAGAGCTCTGGTATTGTGGACATTTTTATTTTGCCAGATTTTAGTCAGTAAAATTGCATTGAGTACCTGTTCAATGGATTTACATCTCTAAAAATGATCAAATTTTTACATGAGTCAATTCTGCCTCATCTTTAGGTGTACCGACAGTTAACCACCATGTCCCAAGCGGGTATCCAGCCTCCTACACAACGCGACAACGTGTGAATAACATTCCGACACAAAAAGAAACAGTTCAGCGCAAAAAAAAAGGTATTGCAGCTTCAACTTAAATATTACAGTAGCAACTATCTAATGTAGCTGTGACCTTTTTGACATTGATTTAATGAGATTATCTCTTTTAGAAGGGATAAAGGAAATTGCTGTTACCAAGGGAAGCTCTGGATATTCCTCTAGAGGTAAGCTATAGTCATTTTAATTACATTATCTTTACACCCAAAGATACTTGTTCTACATTATTTGCTATACTGCATTTGAATATCGTCTTGTGTCCTTGCAGGATTCATGTGGTATTTATGCCGTTTGGTTCTCCTGGTGCTGCTCAGCGCTGCTGGCTTGCTGGCATACAAGGTCATCCCTGCACTCCAAAGGGCTGCAGATGGGGGACAGCATCCATCCAGGGTTGTAAAGCCAGAAAAGTTTGAAGATCACTTGTCTCTTCTTGAGACTCAGTTCCCCAGTCAGCGGCCTGAGTTGTGGAAGAGGAGCAAGATCCACCTGGGGAAGCACCTCAAAGCAGCCCAGCCCACAGAGCCAGTCAGTCTGATCTTTACTGCTGGCCACAGCGCTGAGAAGACACTGCACTGCCTGGCTCAGGGGCTCGCCTCCTCCTTCTCATCTGCCCTCAACGCCTCCGTCCTCCACATTGATGGAGCCAGCAAAGCTAGCCAGGACAGCGATGAGGTGAAGCTGGACATTGACACCCAGTTGCGAGCAGCCTTTGAAGGAGACAAACCTGTGGCTGTCATTCATCGCTTCGAAGCGCTGCCTCCAGGCTCCACCCTCATTTTTTATCGCTACTGCGACCACGAGAACGCCGCCTACAAGCGGGTGTTCTTGTTGTTTACTGTGCTACTGCCTCAAGATGAGGTCAGGGATGAGCAGAGTCTGAAGGAAGTGGAGGAGATGGTGCAAGACTATGTCAAGGAAAGGCTGGTGGACTCCAGCCACCAAACTGCCTTCAATGAGATGGACGCTGACAAGTATGGTGGACTGTGGAGCCGCATCTCCCATCTTATCTTGCCTGTGGTGTCTGAGAAGGAAGTAGAGCAGAAAGGATGCAGATGAACCATGCTGGCATCAAAGAGGAAGTCTGAGTGATTACCACTTTGGACCAGCCTGATCCTTCTGCACTGTGCAGGAGCTACGAAACAGAGTAGCATGTAAATGTAACGCGTGTGTTGTTACATTTCACATATAGACTTGAGTTAAAATGTTTGAAGGTTGTATTAATCTCTCTCTGTCAGAGATGAGGTTGTACTCAAGCTGCAGTCCAGTGTTGATGATTCAACAACATATCTGCTCACAAGATATCCAGCACTGAGTTTTTACATATATGCGTACATGTACAGGCTTTGCATAAGGGTGTAACAGTGGTGTTGCACCATCATTCCACTTCCAAAGAAGGCCGTTATAACATACAAGATATAGTTTGATTGATTTGTTTTCTTCCTGTTCTGTATCATAAATCTGTATCAACAGCGCTTTGTTCAACAGCTTTTTAACAGACATTTCCCATCTAAGAAGAGTGTTTTTTTCTTTGTTTTAGGTGGAAATTCATATCTCTTGTTTTGTATCAAATCTCCCAGACACTGATGGCTTACTTGTGTTCACAATTGGTTTGCTTTTGCACTAAAAATGTTTGATTTTGCTTTAACTATCCATCTTATGTAGAGTACTGGCTTTTATTAAGATGCATATTTTATATTCTTTTTTTGAATGTGTATATTTGTGATATGTTGTCTCCTTGCAAGATTGGAATATATTTTGTTAGCTGTATATATTTGTGATATATATATATATATATATATATATATATATAGAT